>OMLF01054544.1:0-18318 GCA_900302615.1 Holocentrus rufus
AAAGTTGCTAGAAGTTGCCAGATGACATCTAATTTTGCTTATGATTATTTTTACTGCAGCCCCAGTGTGTACGATAAACAATGGCCATTTTGAATTTGGCAAGCAAATTTATGTACATCAATATAACCTGTACTATTTTGCTAAAAAGGCTTTGAGTCTCCATGTTAAATGATTCCTAACAAAGTAAGAAAATTGGTTTAAAAAATGTTAAAACCTTTGAGGTAAACAAGTGACTATATTTTCTGTATTTCTTCTTTATATCTGGTGTTATGTCTTGTGGTGTGTTGTCACATCTGGATGGTCATTAGACAGTCACATCTGTACATGAGATCTTTTATTTCTATCTTAATGTAGTGTAAGTTGCACCTCAGAACCAACGTCTTTCTGACAGACTTCTGATAAAATCTGTATTTTTGTTGTCTCTTGTCCTACCAGCTTGTATATTATAGTAATCGGATCCTAACCAGAGCTGGCATCGCAAGAAACCTGGTCATCTACATGACTTTAAGCATCGGTGGCATCGGAGTTATTTCTTCGTTTATCACTGTGAGTGTGAAAATGCTGCAGAATATTAGTTTTGGTACTTATTTATCCAGGCAGGATGACAGAGAACAAAACCTTGCAAAAATAAATACCAGAGGATGATGGCTAGTCAAACTCAAAATCGAAATGTGTGAAGCCTGACCTCTAGTGGTGAAATGGAGATGTGCCTGGTTATTGGTTGTGATCAAAGTGTAATCAAACGCTTCATTTTGGAGCGCTGACGATCTGTAGTCCACCTCGTAGTCTACAATGTATTCATGAGGGCAAGAATCAAAACAAACAATAGATAGAGACAATAGAATAGAATAGAAATAACAATGAATTATAAAGTGTTGTGTCCCACAATTCTGTTCTGCATCACAATGTCACAGTCAGGTCCAGAGCAGCATTTCTCTAAATCTATTTGGTGGATTCCCATGAAATTTGGTGATAACATTCATGTTGGCTGGAGGATGAAACCTGTCAATTTTGGTGACCCTATGACCTTCCCTCTATTGCCACCAACAGGCCCAGCAGGGCATATCAGTTCAAAACAGCACAGCTTTTTATTAACAGGCTTCTAGTATTTTACAATACTACAAATTAATTTATGAAACAATACTATATGTATACAGCAATACTGTGCTGATGTTGTGCTGCTATTGTGTTTGTCTATTTGCAGTCTGCTGCCCAAAATATCACAGTCAGTTTTACCACATTATACTGGGCACATACACAGTATTACTGGGTACTTGAAAATCATTTACAAAGTTGAATGCACAAGAATAAGGCTATTGTAAAGTGATGTTTTTTCTTTCTCTCCAGGGGGTACTGATTGAGCGTCTTGGAAGAAAGCCACTTATTGTTGCAGGTTTCTCTGGTATGGCTGTCTTCTACAGTCTTCTAACAGTCTTCATCAATATTCAGGTAAGGAAACTATTTATTTATCAATTGATTTATTCTTTACACAGAAAGCGCTATATAAACATATACAAAACAAGAACAAAACTAGAACTTGGGAGGAATTCTGTCATTTTTAGGGCCATTTGGCCTGGCTTGCCATCAAAGTGTCAAGGGCACAAAGGCCACATGCCAGGGCAAGAGGGCCATTAAGTCAATTATGGTAATTTGAAGAGGATAGAAGATATATTTATAAAAGATATATTTACTATATTTATTACTAGTATTTCTTTTTGTCCTTCCTGTCCTAAGGAGCTCAGTAGTGTTCATCTTTTGTTTCTCCTAAATAGTTCCTATGTTCACATAAAGAATGAATATTTCTTAAAATTGATTTATTCTGATTATTTGTGGCCATCCTGTAAATCAAGTAGTTTCTTTGCTATCAGTAGTGCTAGAAATACAAGCACTTCAAAGTAATACAGTACCACAGACTTGGTTTATCAGCCACTTAGCTGCAACCTGTTTAGGCTTCAATGCTATCATGATCAGTCATTCAATAAATCATTTTATAGAACAGTTAGATCCGGTCAAGCGATTTGATTGGTCAAGAGACATTCCACCAGTGCTGATATACAGTATAACATCACTCTGACGTTTAACTATATTACTGCGCTTTACAAGTGTTATGTAATTATCTATATTAACTCTGTGAAGCGCAATGCAACAAACATCGTACCGCGTTCTCAGAGGAGGACGAGAGGGAGGAAAAAATAGCGCGGAGACTGCTGTGCAAACTTCCAGGTGTGTTCAGAGCTGCTAGCTAGCCTGCGCTAGTGTGTACTGTAGACCTAGCAAGCTAGCTTGCGTTCGGGAAATTGTGTTGCTTAGCAACCGTTTAGTCGCTTCAAATCTGACGGACCTATTTGTGCCGGCGGAGCGGAATAAATGTTGATACAAATCATAATCTACTACCCGTTACTACCGTAACTTGAGAAATGCTGTTGTTGGTAGAACTGTTTTATAAAAGCAATATCACATTCGAGGTTGTGATGTTATACTGTATATCAGCACGGCTGGGATTATCTGCGGCCTCGTGCCTACAACCGAATCACAGCCGTGCTGATATACAGTATAACATCACTCCCTCTCATGTCATATTGCTTAAATATACGTGGGCCAGAGAATATTGTGGGTTTGCACCTCATGAATTCCCAATATGTGCCATCATATCAAAAATGCAGATTATTAAATGTAGTACACTCTTACTTAAAATTTGTACCAAATTCCATTTCGGGATTCATTGTACACATGATGGAATGGTCATGATCTGTATCATAAATTTCATAGACCTTGCCTTTGAGAAGCGATTATTGCTTGTTTGTATGATTGGTCGTGTGATAAATCCTTGGCATGGTTATGATTTGCTTTTAATTGCTCAGTGATTAATGTTGCTACCGTGACAGCTATATAATTAAATAAAATTAACTGTTGCACTGATTGCTCATTTGAATTCTAGCATCACTTGGTATATGCAAACTACAAGTGATTTGTGTTTGCACATCTTACCCATAACCACACATTACCTTTCTTGTGTATTTGCATTGCCATTAGTATGAGCAGACAATCATTGCTAAATGACATTTGTTTTGAATAATGACAAAAAAATGTATGGTAGAGTCTTATAGTGGAATTTCTACCTACCAACGCATGGCAGATAAGGCTTAATAATAACCCAAGTGAGGCGTTGCTATTGATGCTCACTGGCTAAGTACTGACTATACTACACCACTGACAGATGGGCTTAGAGAGACCCATGTTGGTTGAGATACCATCACAGAGAGAAGGGAAGGCGAGGGGGTTGGTAAAGGGAAGCAGGGTCTTTTCTATAGCCATTTCATTCCACCAAGTTGTGGAGAGATCTCTATCTTACAGTCATTACAGTACAAGCCACCCCACCCCCACTGTACCATAACACTGCACCCAACACGCATGCGTCAGCGTTGTGTTTAAACCTCCTGAACCTCCTTTGCTCTTGAGATTCTGATTGTTTTATCTATATGTTTTAAGCCAGTAAGAGATTTTAGTCATCAGATGTACAGATCTTAAGCTATCTTAAGTTAAGTCTCCCAGTGAGTTGACTAGCTAGCCTCCTACATCTCTGACCGACCAGCAATGTGAACCCCCGCTCTGATTTGCTCCCGCCCCCGAAACTCATCCCCAGCTCCTCAGTTCTGTCATGTTTTTACTGCCTTAAAAACAGTTGACATTGTCAACGAACTGTGTGATCTCTCTGTAGAGGAGCTTGTCAATGTTTTTAACAACTCTTGCACACAGATTTTAGGTTCCATAGCTCCAATCAGAATTAAAAAGCCAAAACCTTCTGCACTACCATGGTTGAACTAAGGATTTTAAAGAGGCTATGCAGGAACGATGAGAGGAAATGGAAAAGGGGTAAACAGGGTGTCTCTCTTGCTTCTCTTAAAGATTTAATGTTCACCATTCAATGTAGAGTCAGTGAATACTTCCCTTTGGCATTGTCACATGGATTTTTATGCCGCTGCACCCACAGGCCCAGATTTACTCAAGTTGTGCAGGGAAGGGCACATTGCATTACTTTCACCGCTTTACATGGCCGTCAGACAGCCTTTCCTTTGGTGCTACATTTTCTCAACTGTGATGTAGTGCGCGACACAGGTGCACTCATGTCGGAATACTGAAGTTCTACAGTTGAGAAAATTTAGTGCCTTAATGCCTTAATTTATGTATGCCGTTTCCTATCAGTCTGACTCAAGCAGCATTTTGTAATATTGACATGCTTCACACGCAGAGTAAAGGTACATTTTCACCAGCTCTGGCGAGGGAATTGTTCGGAGGTTATTATACTGGTAGTTTCTGAAGCCAGACCATCTCTTCCACAATCTTTGAATGCTCCACAGATAAATCTGTAATTCAGCCTGTTAAAATTTTAGGAGAGGAAGCTGTCATCTTCCAAGCTATTCATACGGGAAGAATATTCGATCACGACAGTGTTCACAAAAATGTTTTCCCGTCAGAAACAATTGAGACAGCTAGCTAACATGGATGGTACAATGAAATTGGTTAAAGAAGATTCCGAAAGACGTAAAAGATGTCTCCTCGATGAGGAGGAGCCTGTCTTGTCATGGAATGAATTTCCAAAAGTTCTGAAAGAATTGAGTTATCCAACACAAGAAGAATGAAAAATTTAATTCCATTTCTGATCAGCAGCTAGTTAGCTATAGGCTTTGACTAATTTGGTTTCCAGTAGGAGTTATTTATGCATCTGCACAGGGGATACAGAAGTGAGGAAATGACCGGATAACCACCTTAATTTGCTCATTTTCACGCCTCCGAAGTATAGACTGTTTGGTGGAAGCATTTGGAAATTGTGGGAGCCAACACATTTGGCTTGAGAGACCGTTGCACTGGGCCTGCATCTCCTTAATTCTACACAGATATGGTAGATCCACCCAACTCATTGAAGGTAGTTTATGCTTTTTATTGGATCTGGTTTCTGTCCTGTAAATGTTGTTTGTCTTCCACTCCCACCCTTTCTCTCTCTCCATTGGCAGGATAGTGAATGGGAACTCCATCTCAGGAGCTTAGTGGTGAACAAAATTGCTGTGGCAACACAAGAAATGGGGGTTGGTGAAACAGGGGGGTATGAGGAAGAGGGGGGCGACTCAAATCTAAAATCAGCCCCCCTGGGAGGAACTTGTTTGTGATAATCATCTTTCAACTGGGCAAGGATGTTTGTGGGGCAAAAAGCAGAGCCTCATCCTGTGAGATTTGATACTACTCCCAACAAGCACAGTTCCCCTACCATCTGCAATATTTCATCACCATGATGATCATAATATTTCATTTACTTCTCATCTCCTATTTTTCTTCATCTTTCCCTTTGACTGTTTTCTACTCAGCCTCTGGAATCGGTTTAAAATGTCTGGACCATCTGACAGAATGTTAGACATCTCAACTAGTCATTCTTTTGTTCCCAGATAGCAACTTGAGTCCCACTTTCTAATGTGTATAACCTTGGTCTGCTGTATTGTTCAGATAAGGCCCCTACAGGCATGGGTGGAGTGGGGGAACATGTGTTGATACAGACATAGAGGAAGTCCGCCTGTGAAAGAGACAAAATATCTGTGGCCAGATATGAAAACTTACAACATGCACACTCTGTTTGAAACTCAGCTAGAGTAATCACACTTCTGGGGATATGACGAAATATCTTAAAGCTGAAAATGTTATATTTTCACAATGACTTTTCTTTTTGCATTAAAAAATTTCTGGTTTATTATACAGAACTAATTATTGCTATATCACTATATGGGCTTTTGTTTTTAACTAAATGCCCATGTGGGTCATTTGAAAAATAATTAGATGCCTCTTTGTGAACATTTCGTGCAGTTTTATCTGCCTCCTGTATCTTTTAACTTTGCCAAAAGGAAAAAAAAATGTTCTCTTGGATTCTTTAAAAGTCTAACAAGTGTTGGACTTCTGGTTGTGCTAAGTTGGTTTGAGTAGTTTTAGAAAAACTATGGGACTATGGGAGTATTTCAGTAAATGGGGTGAACAAGGTAGCTAGACAATTGTGAGATAGTTGATATCAAGTTATAATGTTTTGAACAAAAACTAAATATTCAGTCCTTGAGAACTTAATTAATGATAACGTAATTTTTCCAAATGTATAATCTTGACTTTTCAAATACCCAAACAGTGTGCTGATGGTACATCAACAAATGATCAAATGGCATTATCTATAGGATTTACTAATCCTATTCCCTATAATAACTAATCCCAGTACATTGTTGAAATGTAAAGTGAAATTTAAATATAAAGTAAGGTTAAATGTTAAATTCACTGTTCATGCCTTGCAATGTTAGCTGCATGGTATTGTTATCTGCTTTCTTATTATTATTATCTGTTTTTTAAGGTATGTCTGTCTGTCTTTTAATGTGAGGACTACGGATGGAAATTAGCTTTTAGCTAAATCCAGCATTTACATGATGTCATGTGTGCGTCAATTGTTCATAAATGTGCACTGTCCTCGTAAAATAAAATAAACAATAAACATTAAGAATGGGTATTATAAAGTGTTCTTGCCTCTTGTTGATTCTTTCCTCCCTAGAAATTTCTGTCCTTTCATTTTGATACTCAAAGATCAGCCTATGCAAGTACGACACAGTGCACATTATTGAATTAATAATTTTCAGTACACAGTCTCATTGACTCATGAAAAACTCACTATCAATCAAAAGGCTGTAGGAAAGCACAGCCATTTGACTGATTCTGAGTTTCTTCAGATATGTAAATACACCGTGTTGATTATTAAAACACAGTCAAATGAGAAACCTATTGATTGCATCTTCATATCAGTTTAAAGTAATGATGTATACTATGTATATGAAGTTTTATATTTGTTAGCTGTATCCAGTAGTACTATAGTTTAGTCAGTTGGTCGCTCAGTCAGTCCACAAAAATTTCCCCACTCTTTGTTTTTTGCCATAGCAGGCTGAAATTTGGCATATAAGTCAAAGGTGTGTGTATGAAGATGTGTCTTCATGTTCATGCCAATTGGCTAAAAGGGGGCGTGGCAATGGGAGTGGCCTCTCACTAAACTTTCAGATGGATTCACAGATTTGCACAAGATTTTGTGAAAAGGTTGGTCATGAGCCAAAGGACAGCTGATTAACTGTTCATGCCAATTGGCAAAAAGGGGGTGTGGCGGTGCGAGTGGCCTATAACAAAAAGGATTCTATACAGATTCATGTAACATGGCTAAACTGTGCGTTAGTCTCACCCCCTACACTTTAGTCACTCCCCCTTTCATAACTGATTCACTGTTTACTTTAGGCACGTGTGGGAGCATTCACTGGACTAAGCAGAGTTCATTTTTCATCGGTGTGGGTTAGCCCCTCTGCCTACATTTTAGCCACGTCCTCTTTCATAACTTCATCATTAGATCTCAGCAGAGGTTCAGTTTTCAGTCGTGTAGGTTAACCCCGCCATCTCGTTCTGTTAGTCCATCAGTTCA
Organism: Holocentrus rufus; assembly: GCA_900302615.1. Lineage (NCBI taxonomy): Eukaryota > Metazoa > Chordata > Actinopteri > Holocentriformes > Holocentridae > Holocentrus > Holocentrus rufus. The sequence goes on from OMLF01054544.1 coordinate 7,478, forward strand.
TTTGTCCACAAAAATCTAACCAGTGCACCATAATTAGTAATGGACTTCCTGTTATGGGCACGACTAGAGGCCTTTATTCTTCCACACATAACGCTAAGAAATGTTTATGAACACACACATACATACCTAAATTAGAGCTGTTGTGTGTTGTGCAGAAAGGGGCTTGTAGTAGAGGTCTTCACGGGTCCAATCGAATCCTAGTGCCTGAAACCCGACCCATACGGATTCTGATTGTTTTCTGTACTGTCAGTTGGGTCTTGCTGGGTCCCATTCTATTGCTACGGGTCCTGGGTTTGTTTAACATTATGCTAGATGCAACAAAACTGCAAAGCTGATTCTATACGAGTCGTGTTTGTCATCCGTCACTGTGACAGGAAGTGGACTTTCAAGCTGAAATAAGGAGTTGATTAGGCATGCTGTTTCAATCAAGAGAGGAATAATAGAAAACCTGGATGTATAGCAAGCAGGATGGATTATATGCTTCACGGGCAGACACAGGGGAGAAGGTTACTAACGTTACATTAGGTAAGCCACAAAGTTTTGTTTTGACACTTGTAAATTAACATTAACTTGTTAATAGCAAGCAGCAGTGAAATCAGTGCTGATCGAGTATGTGTCTCCCAGCCGGGTTTGGGTCTGATATTTCTTGGTTCTGCATGGGTCAGGGACCAGCTTTCAAATGATAGACAGGTTAGGTTCGATTTTGGGTAGTACATTACTGGATGCTTTCTGGTTCGGGCACAGATTTTTGGATCTGTGAAGACCTCTATGCTAAACTAGGTTAACAACAAAAATCCTCCCATATGGGCCTCAGGATTGACATCTTTATCAAATGGAGATGTCTGGCTTAATGTGTGTATATTTGTAAAAAATCTTCAAAAACCTCTGGCTTATAGTGTTCTAGCGTCATAAACTGTCTGGCCTCTCAAATAATTTGTTTATTGGATGTATAGTTTCCACTTCAATGGTTTAAGATCAGTTGCTTCATATAAATGAATTGGTCTTGACTGGTGTTGGATCACTAGAATTGGATAAACGGAAAGACGGGAACATATTTTAGGATTTGCATTTCAGCTTGAATGACTGTCGTTTCTACACAAATCAGTCTTTGTTTTATTAGTTACGCAGCTCTACAGATATTTTTACTGTTGTGTGTTTAAAATGTGGATTTTTTCCCCTCATGTCTTTCTGTAGTGTATACTGTCTCAGCCCAAATTCTGGGCAGTGGAGGTCACAGCGCTTTGCCTCAGGACTAAGCTGGAAAAGGGGAGCTCCCGGCGTGTTGAGAGAGCCATGATGCAAACCCAGGTAAGAGTAATGCATGGGTGAAATGTTTTTTTATATTCAGTACATGTTGCATTCCATTATTATTTCTGGTAAGGTACATAGAATCCAATGTTACCTGTGAAATATTAGATTTACATTTTAAATGAAGATGATGGCATTGAATGCAGATCATTTAAAAATTTGAAGTGACTTTGAAGTATATGGTATTTTTAAATAATCCCAAATGGACAGTAATGGGAAATATGTGGGGTGGTGAGAATTTATTGTAGAACTGGCACCATTGGGATGTATAGCACCTCTGAGCTGTGTGATAACACATGAACAGGGCCTCCTTCTCTAGCAAGGGACTCCCAGCTTATTATGTACATTTATGAACCTTTAATAACCCCCACCCTCCCATACCCCCCAAAATAACTTCATTCACAAATATTGTTATGCATATTTAGTGATGCCAGTGTTTTGTCTAAACTATCGCTGAAACTCTTCATGTGCTACTTCAAATCTTTTCTGACATTAACAAAAGTGACTAAGTCACAACAAGTTACCTGATGTAAATATTTTGTTATTCACTTACTTTAAAACTTTAATTGTTGTAAAGTGCAAACTCGTTATGTGTTACTTAAAACATTCTGATATTAAGTTAAGGAAAGGCACCTGCAGACTGTGAGACAACAGCTATATCTACAGCTACAAGATCATTCCATGTCACATTGTACAGGACGAGTCTCTCAAAATTGAGGACCGCCGATTTGAGCCCAAGACGAAAGATTCTGTCACATTTTGCCACGTTTTCTCAACTTTCTTCTGCGACGGCGATATTGTTTAAGGCGGCGGCAGACTGTGCAACAACAGCTATCTTACAAGATCATTCCATGTCACATTGTATGAGATGAGTCTCCTAAAATCTTGACTGCAGTACCTGTCAGACTGGAAGATTTTAAGTTTGCGGCATGTCAGACTGTGTGATTGATCTGGCTGGCCAGTTGTCACAATAAAGCTCAATGAGACATAGAAAACATGGATCTGCTCCAGACTTCCACCCACTGCTTTCAGACTACGCTGTTATGCCTCCCACCGGTGTGCGAGTTAACATAAGGCTGCATGCTCCCTCCAGCAGAGCGGGGAGGTCTCACCCCCTCTCTGTTCCATGTAAAAAAATAATAAAACCCCTATTTATAACCCCTTAATTTTATTTTCCATTAAATTCATCGTCAATAACGTTTAATTTGCATGATGAAGTTTGGGGGGCGGGGGAGGAGACCTGTTCCGCTTGGTTGTTTGCAGACATGGATCATAGCAGAAGCCACACTGTCCGATTGTGGACACAAATTTCTGACAGTGTCAGAAGTCTGACTCAGCCTGTCTCTGGTCATAGTCCACTCATATCGCATGTCGCTAAACAAGCCACACAGTGCATTCTAGGACCGCCGATTTGAGCCCAAGACAAAAGATTCTGTCACATTTTACCACGTTTTCTCAACTTTCATCTCCAACGGCGGTATTGTGGGGAAAAACAAACAGTCTGTTGGGGCCTTTAAGGCGGCTGCAGACTGTGCAACAACAGCTATCTTACAAGATCATTCCATGTCACATTGTATGAGATGAGTCTCCTAAAATCTTGAGTGCAGTGCATGTCAGACTGGAAGATTTCAAGTTTGCGGCATGTCAAACTGTGTGATTGATCTGGCTGCCCAGTCGTCACTACTATACTCAACACTTTGGACTAGGACTAAGGTTGGATTTTTCTGACTTCCGAATTTAATAGATTGCACCATAAGCCACACACAATCAGTTACTTTTTGTCACCGGGTTCAGTTCACTTATGTTCTTCATCTCCCCACAGACTAAAGCAATCTTACCGTGAAGTTCAGTTGTCAGTGAATCGATTTTCCCACAGACATTGTGCTTTAATGGTCCAAACCATAAACAATGAAATTTATTTATGACTACCACTAATAAATGAATGATTTTCATTGAATGATTTTGCATCCCCCACTTACAGTCTGAGCCTCTCCTGAGTAGCTTCTTCTCCCTGTTTATTACTGGTTTACCACAACCCACCATATGGCACTATGTGTTTGCGCTTTGAAGGTATCCATTTGCAGCGGAGGAGGAAAATTAGTTATTAGTGTTACACAATCTGTGCTCAAACAAACCAGCTTTTGCTGTTAAGGAAAAACAATTGCACCAAGTCAACCGGAAATTCCATTTCCAGATGATGTGGATGTTCATCTCAGTGCATAATCCTCTGCGTTCCTTTTCCCTGCAACCTGGAACAGGAGGGGCTGTCCAATAGCCTGCCATTGAACGTACTATCTGACACAGCAGTCAAACGTGTACAAGCCATACTAAACCAGGGTTTCTTGGCAAATGGTGTGTTTTTCCTGTCTCTAAAGACAGCCCTCCCTTACTGTGAAATGTAATACTGGCAGATAGCAGTGGGTGATTGACATATCCCATTTTGTGGAGGGTTGGTTGAACCACAGAAGGAACATTTCATGCCAGAATGTCAAAAGCTCTGTAGCCAAGAGCTCTTTCCTTTAATCATGACAGCTGATCAGCTTTACCTCTCTGGAAACCTTAGCTGAGCTCGGTGAGGATGTCAACCTGCTGACTGGGTCATAACAGAAGGAAATGGAAGTGTTGCAGCAGGTAACAGTTAATTGTGTTTATGGTGCAGTGCTGACATGCTACATTGTTTGGTAACCACAGTGACGTGGGGATGGTGCCTACTGGAAGGTCTTAAGTTTCACACAATCTCCATATTGTGCATGCATCCTATCCTGTCTTCATGAATGTTTATATGTCTGTCTGTATGCAAGTGCGTGCGTGTGTGTAAGTCAGTGTGTGCATTTCTGTATGTAGTTTAGCCACAAATTTGCACACATTTCACCTCCAATTGCCAAGAGGTCACAATGTAATGTTACTTATCTAGGAAACAGCAACATGGGGTTTATAGTAACATATTTATCACTAACCATACAGAAAGACATGAGGCAGAACCACAGCACATAGGGTGTGTGAGAAGATCAGGTGTGTGTGTGTGTGTGTGTGTGTGTGTGTGTGTGTCTGTCTGTGTGTCTGTCTGTCTGTGATAGCGAGAGAGCTCATAAAACTCATTAGTTTCCCTTGTGCCTTCTGATGATCCTATGACTTTCTATTAACATTAGTCCTGTAGTAGCACACATGGCAGGAGACAAACAAAGATTTTGTTTTGTGCCCAGTAGTTGATCTGATAGGTTTGATTTGTGTCAATCTCAATAGAGCCATTTTTTGTCAGACCCGGCCCAGTGCAAACAGAAAAGGTCATGAATTTTCCTGAACTAGCCAAGGATGCCTACTCTACAGTCCTTTCTGGAAATTGTCATTTTGCGATCATATTAATTAATGCAAATTCAAATAATCTCCGCACGAGCTTGCAATTTTGCAAAATTGCTGCAACTTTTCCACAAAAAATCTTCAAAATCGATTTAAGACCACTTGTAAAATTTTTAACAGATCGCTTGTAATTGGACCAATGTTGTGTCCGGCAACAGCATTGCAGATCGCATTCAAGTCGTCAGGAAAAAAGGGGAAAAAAAAAAAAAAGTTCCCATTCCAGTTTCCTCTTCCATTATTTTTTTTGTGCAAACATACACAGATACAAAGACAAATAATGTATTGTAATAATGTATTCACCAAAATATAGCAGTGCAAAGTTACTAATGTCATGTTGAGCTACAACAGAGCTTGAAAGCAGAAGATTTATAAGGTGTCTAAAACAACAGAAAATTTTGAGTTTTGATGTCAGACCCTCAGAATCAAAGAGATAGAGCTTCAATCAAGAGTCAACTATTTTTCAGAAATCCATCACAGATGGACGATAGATAATTTCTCTATTGACAGTAGCCTTGATAAACCATAATGCAGTGGAGCCACAAGATTTGTTGCAGTTTTTAGGAAATCACTAACCAGAGTAGAGTGGACAGGTTGAGGTAATGTGCGTACACCAAAAAAGTACAACACTTATCAAAATAATTCCTGGAATGCATTGAACATCACAAATGAGTGATATCAAGCATTTTAAGTGTATCTGAGGGTGTTTTTTTTTGGTTATTGTTTTGTTTTTGGGAATAGGAACTATTCCCATGCTGTCAGAGATGCACTGTTTCACCAGCTGCACAATACAAAGTTCAATGTTCAACAGTTGTGCTCACATTGATGGATACTTTGCCAACTCATCATTTTATAATCCAGAACCAAAAATGAAATATTTTAATTTCAGAGGCAGCCACTGGTGTAGTGCTATGAGCTATTCATCACAGACTGTGTTGGATGGGGGAATCAGTGAACAGAAAAAGCACTAATAAGATGTTTAACACAGTGCACGCCTGTGTAGGCAAAAACCACATGGTAAACCACATGGTAAAGGGGGGCTTGTGAAACTGTGGCAGGCCACGATGGTTTAATACATTAATGCAAAACCCTGTATATTTTGCTGCCTGAATGTTTTACATATCTGCCTCTGACCAGAGAGAAGGATAAATGTATTGTCACTTTGAATCACCAGGCATTATTCATTTTTCTCCCTGTGAAATGTCCTCTGTTATGCTTACACTTAAGTTTCCTCTTAATTTCCTGTGCGAGGAGTGCAGTCACATCTACGACTGCTCAGACTCTATCCGCTACTCATAATTAAACTCTTCACTTGGCAGTCTGGCTAATCCAGATCTTTTTACAGCAGACTGGCCTCAGCCTTTGCCACCTCTTGATAACAGTACCTGCTCAATTGCAGGACCACCGTCAGGGAGAACATCTGGGTTTGTTGTTCTGGGCCCTGGGCCAGGATGGACCTAAGTGGACCATCTAATGGCCCATTAATCTGTGGAATGTTTTAGCAATTATTTATGTTTCTGCAAAATCTAGATATCATTTGTGATACATGCAGAATTAGGATGTTTTTCATTTTCAATCATAGGGTGATAGGCGAGCCACAGAATTATTTTTTGCCTCTTTTCTAAAAATCAAAAATTGTCAGCTAAGCATGCCTTATCAAAAGTTGCCACACCTGCTCTTTCTAGTTTTTTACAGCTCCTAGTTGTAGTGCTACAAAAGTAGATCTAAACAGTCTGATGCCATGTTAAGCTACAACAGAGCTTGAAAGCAGAAGATTTATCAGCTGTCTAAAACAACAGTAAATGTCAAGTTTTGATTTCAGGCCCTCAGAATCAAAGAGCTAGGGCTTCTATCAACAGGACAGGATTGAAAACAGGACTGAAAACAATACCCCCGCTTGTGTGAAAACAGAAACAATACCAGGAATAATTACTTTAGTACAATTAGCTGTGTCACTGGGTCTTTAATTGACACAGTTAAACTATCATGAGGCAGGAGAGACTCAACGATGACTCTGAAATTGCATTAGAAACTTTGCCTCAGTAATGCCATTCTTGAAGGATGGATGGAGAATAGTAATAGCATTGGAAGAGCATAAATGTGCTAGCTTTCAGCTAGCCCACTAATAACGCTACAGATCACAACTATCACTGCTTTTAAATTAATTTTTTTAAATTAATAAATTAATTTCAGAATGATTGACAATGAAGAATGAAGTTTATTTCCTTTTTCCTCTGCCAGACAATAGTGGACCACTTCGAGAGCAAGAGCTGTCCGGTGACTGAACGCCTCAAGGTCTTCTACTGCTGCCAGGTTCCACCTCGGTGGATTGTCCAGGTATGAAACCACTTATTTGTCCACACATTTTGATTGGTTCTCTGTTTTATCTTGATGGTTTCTTAATTGCATCTCATTTCAATGTTAATTAATTCATTGTTATTATGATTGTTCAGATTTTTTTTCTTACCTCTAACAGTATCTGGATCTATGAAACTGTAACAGCCACAGCCACCAAATCAAAACATTGGTTATAAATCTCACCCACGACTCAAACAACCATAACCATAGGACATGCAAACTCCAGCCCTCCGCCGTTGAACCCATTTATTGTCTATGTGTTGTGTGGTGCAAGAGCACAGGTATCAACATATGGTTATGAAAATACCATGTGATGGTCACGGACAACAGAAGCAGATACTGTCCTCCACGAATAGGCCATTTAAAAATGTAACCTAGATAGCAATGGATTTTTATCCCATAGTGAACCCTTATGTCTTCCATCAGTTGAAAGTATTCAAGCCCAGCAGGTTATGAGATGACAGTGTGTGTATAAAAAGCATATGCTAAAAATATTCATGAGTGAGTTTTTGTGAGACAGCAAGTCTGTTTCTATGACGGTGTATATTTTTGACATGAAGGTTCAGCGATGGTTGTTTTTGTTTATCTTTTACTAGGAATTACTGGAAAGATGGACATATCAAGCGTAGTTGTATTTGTATGTTTTAAACATCTTTACTGCCCTGTATAGACAGTCTGTTCTCCTAAGCTGTATAGAAATGGCAGCTCTTGGGCAGGTAATATTTAACATTGGCTCTTTTTAGCTGTGGTGGTCTCCAGTGTTTTTTGGCTGTTAAGACATGCATTGAATGAAGTCTACTGTGAACCAATTTTGTTGGATTCTGCAAGGGCAGTTCTTCTGATGTAATCTGCAATTCTAAGGGGAGCTGCAGCAAGCTCTAGAACATCAGCCTCTGTATCCCTTTATCTGAAGTCCCTGCTCCTCTCAAAACATCTCTGATTCAGTAAGGGGCGCATATGAAGTATTTACTCATAAACATCCATCCATCCATCCATTTTCTCCCACTTATCCGGGGCCACTTATCCTTCTTCACCATGACGGACCGATACCGATACATTACTGCAGCCGCCGCACCGATCTGTCTGTCAATCTCCCGCTCCATCCTTCCCTCACTCGTGAACAAGATCCCAAGATACTTAAACTCCTCCACTTGAGGCAGGAACTCTCCCCCAACCTGGAAGGGGCAAGCCACCTTTTTCCGGTTGAGAACCATGGCCTCGGACTTGAAGGTGCTAATCTTCATCCCAGGCGCTTCGCACTCGGTTGCGAACCGCCCCAGTGCGCGCTGAAGGTCCTGGCTCGAGGAAGCCAACAAGACATCATCCGCAAAAAGCAGAGACTAAATCTGCTGGCTCCCGAACCGAACCCCCTCCGGCCCCTGGCTGCGCCTAGAATTTCTGTCCATAAAAATAATGAACAGAACCGGTGACAAAGGGCAGCCCCGCCGGCATCCAACATGCACCGGGAACAGGTCCCACTTACTACCGGCAATGCAAACCACAGAAGTCCAATAACAAAACTCAGATCAGGGAGGCCTTTCCTCCCAATCACGCCATCACGTCAATCCGGGCGACGTGAACTTCCTTGGTCTTCCCTTTCCATTATGGGGGCTTTAGAACCGCTCTTAGTCTGACCCATCACCTAGGACCTGTTTGCCTTGGGAGACCCTACCAGGGGCATTAAGCCTTCGGCAACATAGCTCCTAGGATCATTCGGGTACTCAAACTCCTCTACCACGGTAAGGTGGCGGTTCAAGGATGAGACTCAGAAAAAAAAAAAAAAAACATAAACATATTGCTGTCAAAACAGTGGTGTCAGTACACATCACAGGGCTTGCAAAAACAGCTATAACACTTCCTGCTTTCATTTAGAAAGAGGAGGTAGTTTCAGGTCACTTTCAGTTAACAATAGGAAAATCTGAAACACTAAAGATAACAGTGCCATCAACGTAAGACACTTTCAGCCAATTGCACTTTCAGATTTTATTAGTTGCACAACTTTGACGATGTATTGTACAAGTTGGGGGCAACAGCTCAATGGACAATGCTACAAGCCCAGACAAGCATGAAAACTGTGGGCCTTCTCCACATGGCAGAGTTGATACAGGTAAACATCTAATGTATGCATTTTTAAAAGAATCTCTATAGCTTCACTATGTGCCTGACATGACTATGTACAGTTAAGATGGCAACAACAAGGGCTGCTACAAAGCAGAATGTCATAATCTTGCTGTTTCTTGGGGCTGTGGACAAAAAGCTAGGATGTTCCCACAGGCATAACCTGTGTACCATCTTGCAGAGTTGAGGGAAGGCCATGCCTCCCTGCATGTTGATGTAAGATGCCACAACTATGCAGAAGATTCTTTCTAGCACACGTTGGTCTGAAGCTAGAGAAGAAAGTGGTGAAGGGCCAGATGGATTTCCCATAGCTCCAGCTCTTTGATGTGCTGGGTGTCCCAATCCCAGCACCCACTGGTGCCTTGGCCTTTGTGGGGCATGTGTTGCCACCAACTGACAATGTGCTATGCAGAACACTTCTCCTGTTCCACGTTTAGCACCCTCTCCCACCAGCAGCACACTAACCGTACATCCCTAACTTAAGGATGTATGGGTAGTCCTTACTTAGTTAGTCTTCTCCAGCATCAAGCCTGGAGATAACAAGAGAGCTGTCGCAGTCTGCTCTTTGAGTCGCAATGTAGCACAGCCAACTTTCTCCTAGTCCTTCATGGCAGATATGTGTCTGTTCGACTGAGAAAGCTTAAGAGGATGCTTAGGCTCATCTGCTCCATATCTGAGAGGAGGTACACCAGAAATGTGATAGCATGTCTGGGTGGGCCCATCCCATCATCACATCACAACAGGGCAGGTGTCTGACCCACTGTGGTGTCATCACCCTCTCTCAACCAGTTCAGTTCAGTTTCAGTTTCAGTTTTATTTGAAGCTGAATTATATGTAGGTTTACATAGGGTCAACGGTACAATGAAATGTGTTTGACGAAATAAAAGGCCCAGGATGGTCGTGTCGTCAGCAAACGTAATGATGGCATTTGAGCTGTGCTTGGCAACACAGTCATAGGTGAACAGGGAATACAATAGGGGGCTGAGCTCACAGCCTTGCGCTGTGCCCCTGTTGAGGATTAGCGAGGAGCAGGGCAGGAATTTCACGATGGCCATGGCCATCGTGGCCCCTCAGTCTGGCCGTAATGCCCCTTACAATTTTACATGCCCTGCAGCCACGGTGCCCTTAATACCCTGGCCCCACGATTTTGCTCTGCTCTCTGCACATGATAGATATAATTAGATCTTTTTTTCTTTACTTTCGGTTTCGACAAGTTATCCATCTGACCTTATACAGTACAGGCCAAAAGTTTGGACACACCTTCTCATTCAATGCATTTCCTTTATTTTCATGACTATTTACATTGTAGATTCTCACTGAAGGCATCAAAACTATGAATGAACACATGTGGAATTATGTACTTAGCAAAAAGTGTGAAATAACTGAAAACATGTCTTATATTCTAGTTTCTTCAAAGTAGCCACCCTTTGCTCTGATTACTGCTTTGCACACTCTTGGCATGAGCTTCAAGAGGTAGTCACCTGAAATGGTTTTCCAACAGTCTCGAAGGAGTTCCCAGAGATGCTTAGCACTTGTTGGCCCTTTTGCCTTCACTCTGTGGTCCAGCTCACCCCAAACCATCTCGAGTGGGTTCAGGTCCAGTGACTGTGGAGGCCAGGTCATCTGGCGCAGCACTCCATCACTTTCCTTCTTGGTCAAATAGCCCTTACACAGCCTAGTGGTGTGTTTAGGGTCATTGTCCT
>OMLF01054549.1:0-17477 GCA_900302615.1 Holocentrus rufus
TGTATGGGAGCTTGTTAGTATCACTCTCATAATTGTCAGTCGAGCATAAAGAATTGGCTATCCTGACATTCATGTTCAGCAAGGGAGTAATTTCACAGAGCAGTAAGTTTTCACTGATTGTGCGCGACACAATGGAAACATTAACAGTTTTTGTGTGTCTGCTGAAACCACACAAACGATGATTACTGAGTCTAACTATGAGCATAAAATGTCAAACTAAACTGCATTCTTGTTAAAATGTAAAAGTGGCATATTTCATTTTCCATTCAGTGCAGTAAATAAAATCAACAATGACCAATGAAACTTGGGGAAAAACCCAAGTTTGCATCACAAAAGAAACTTAACCGCTTTGCAGAAACTGGGTTGGTTTTAAGTAAAAACCATTATAAGAAATTCTGCTGGCTTTGTTCAGCCCTTTAACAAGGCAGAATTTGTATGTCACCCTACTGTTGCTTTATTCCAACAAAGTGACTTTCATCACGTATGAGCACATGGAGAATGGCGCTCCAAGCATCAGACCTGCCTCAGTAATCATCATTATGAAGCCCAGGCTATGTAATTCCCCTTGCAAAATGAAACAGCAATCAGACATTTATGTCAACACACTGCAGGGAAGATAAATCTTGTAAACATAACAGTATGACAGTGGCAGTTTTATTGTCCTACTTTTGGCACCCGAGGCAATTTCTTATTGTCATTGTTGCAGGGATAACAACAGTGTTGTTTCTCATGATAAGAAATAAGTGTGTACTTTTTGTACTGCAAATTGGAGATGTAGATTGTACTTCATTGTGCATCTCTTGGCCTATTATTAATAGAATGTGTTAAATGTGTTCTTTGTCCTCTCTTCCTACAGAAAGCAATGACAGAGAAGATATGTAATTAAACTTAACCACTCGGACAATAGAGTTTACGTTTCAACATTCCCTGTGCCCTGAAAGAAGTCACCAGCTTCAGAACCAAACACCCTGAACAAAGATGACTTTTACGGATTTCAGCTGTGAAGGTGGTTTTCGGAGAAGAACAAGGAATGTTCACGAACTTAAAAGAAAAACATTTCTTCATATTGTGGCTTCACACCTTGCAGGCCTTTTTGCTTCATTATGGTGCTTTGATGACCGCATTCTGGGACTTTATTTTGGTCTATAATAACTAGACCTTTCCTCCACATGGTTTTGTTTGTCTTTGCTCTTGTGCATGTTTTAAACATTGTTTATATTTGACCTTTGTGTACTTTTTTGATATATTGAGCCTTATTTTGTTGGATGAAATGTTGTATTTCATTTGACAGCAGTGTTCTTCTAGTTTGATTTTGTACTAATGACATATAAACACATTTTAAAGATGCTAAAGTTTTTGCACATGTGGCCTTATGCGTAATGTACCACACAAAAACATTGGGTCAGGATCTCTTTTCATCTAAGTCTGTGTCACAGATTTGAAAACAAAACATATTTACAAGATGAATTGTTTTGATATTGAGTTATTGTGTCACATCTGCTGCTCAGGTCCTATATGTAACACAAAGTGACTGTTTTAAGCCAAACTCAAAGACTGTCAGATCCTTCCAGAATAATCATGATGTAGACAGGGACCAGTAAAGATCTGCCTCCTTTTTTTGTTTTCCTTCTTTCTTTAAATAGAATATGCAGTGTGAGTGGTAATCTCTTTCATTGATGACTTGTCTGGTTTCTATACGCGAAAGTGTAAATAAAGGTTGTCATCATGTACAAAAAATCCCCACTACGTGGAGTGGGGTGTGGCGAGGCATCAATCCAAGTGACGTTGCAGTGGTTTTCATATTTTCAACCAATAGTAGTTAGGAGCGTGCAGAAAGGGGAGGGGGAAATGTGTGTTTATGTATTTTCCCGCCCCTTGCGTCACTGCCTAACTGGCTGATTACATTTCATCTCTGTTGCTCTTCATGGATCCCTACTTCAGATGGCAGAGGCTTTGGCGGAGGGATTTGGCCAGTTTGGAAACAGATTCCAGGTTAGATGCGTTTATTACATTTTCATACTAACTTAAACACAAACTGGGCAGCCTGTAATCACAAACGAGCATGTGAATTTTAATAATGGGACGAATTACGTGCTTTTAACGTTAGGTGCTAGCTAGCTAGTTAGCTACATCTGTTAACAAACATAACATATAACCTCTTGTCTTTCGGTTTCTCTTTTTCCCACATTGTTATCACTTTGATAATGGTGCCAAGATTTGTGCTTAACAGTGTTGTCAGTGATAATCAACGTGAAACTTTAGTTAGCTACAGTTAGGGATAGTTAGCATAATGGGCTATCGTAGAGCTGGATTAATTTAGCTAACGAGTTTCATATGACATCGAAACTAAGGCTTTAACGTTACCTAATATAACTTTGACTTGGCATGACTAACTGAACGAGTACAGTAACATTTGCCTGCTACATACAGTACATGTGCTGACCACAGCAGTAACTTCACATGGCAGAGGGCTCTAGCTAACAGACTGGACCTGAATGTTCTGCCACCATTCAGTCACTCGCTAATGTCATGTTAACCCAACTTGAGCAAAACTGTCCATTTGCACGTAGAGTAGAAGAGGAAGGAAACTGGTTAACGTTATATAAACTTCTCTTTATGGTTTGTCTAGCTGTCGTCTGATTCATGACTTACAAGTAAGAACTTGTACCTTTCGGCTCGTTAACTAATGACGTTAGACCTACATACTCCACATTGCTCAAATTCTTAACCCGAAACAATTTGCTGCAGTATGTTTCTCTATGCCTGCCGCCCCACGTACTCCAATAAAACTCAAACTTGTAATGTGCTTACAGTTGGCAGATATGGTAAGGCACAGCGTGATGACAGAGCTGCAAGCCTTCCAGCACTCTCTCCAGGTAAGCATTAACATGTAAAGCTGGTGGTTTTGTGTGTCAAATGTGTAACTTCCTGAAAGCTGCTGTGCCGATCAGATAAGCCCAAGCTAGAAAGTAGTCCATGGCCTCACACCAAGCTTATCAGCACTGAGATATAGAAGCGTAATCACTGTCTATGAATCATGCACCACGACTGGCTGCGTGAATGCATTTGGGAATGTCCAGGATCAGATAGTGTTTCCTGTATTCTCATTTACATAATTATCAGGCCACCTTACTGGCAGGCTTCTTTAAGGAAAGATAATCACTAGTAATTACATGGTTCAGTGGGACATTTTACACACAAGAAGATTATATATATTTTTTTTTTACTACATCCTGTCAACCATGTCAGCACTGTGAGTTATCGTTGCATGGTGAGGAAGAATGATTGTGTAATATTGCTGTTCACACAGTGAGCGCAACTGAAAGAATTCTGTTCTCCTTCTCGTCCTTTCTCTACTTTTCGACTGCCTGATCTCTCTGGCTATTCTCGCACTTTCCCTTCCTCTTTCCCCCTCGCATATGGCCTCCTCCTCTCCGCTACAGGGCAGCTCCCTGGCTGTGGGCCAAGTAAGTGATAGCTGTGAGGGAGCTCAGCAGAACGGGATCGCCACACAGGAGAGCCAGGGCCTCTGCCAAGGCTCAGCAGGTATGACAGCTTTCACCGTTACAGCAGTTCCAATTTAACCCTCTGAACCTCAAGCAAGTGATTGTGATGAAATATCTTTTTTTTATCATTTACTGGACCATCGGAAAAGTGAAACTATGCTGATAATTTCTGTTTTTACCATTTCTGGCTATGATAAATGGTGTAATTTTGGTGATCTTTTTAAAAAAAATATGCCTCTCAAACTCGCCTTTGGGTTGTGGGATTGAGGGGGTTACAAAAAGTACTAGTAAAGTAGGTTTTGTTTGTACTGTAGAATATGTGTGAAGTGCAGCTTATACTCATTTTGCATGTAATCTTGTCAAACTGCTACAGAGCCTGAGAAAAGCCAGCCGCTGAACATCCCAGATGCAGCTAAAAGAAGGAAGAAGAAAAGGACGAGAGCAACAGACAGCTTTACAGGCACTTTTGATGGTAGTAAAACTTATATTGCCAGATAAAATAACAGGTCAAATGTAAAATGTTTTACTCACATCCCACATGATATTCCACTGTGTTTCTTCCAGACTTGTACAAGCTGACAGATGAGGTGCTGGGTCAGGGGGCATATGCCAAAGTCCAAGGATGCATTAGCCTGCAGAATGGAAAGGAGTTTGCTGTAAAGGTGAGTTTGGATGGTGATAAATTAGGCATTGCTGTGCAGTAATACAAAATAAGCAGTACTCAAAAGCTAACAAATTAAGACACACTAATGTTTTTTCTTGCAACATTTTCCGATGTGATTAACTATGCTGAAGCAACTTGTTGGGTGCTGCTTCAACTCACTTTTGCTCAAACATTGCTCTGTGTAAATACCTGGTTATGATTGCTTAAATCATGCAGGGGTGGATGTGCAATCTTTGGAAACATAAACATGGTTCTACTTAAAGACGTCCATTTTTTAAATTTAAGTCTTGAGAAAAAGTCCTGGCGACATTTCATAAAAGAGAGTTTGGCTACAGAAGTGCTTATCATAATAGCCCTGTGAGGATTTAACACGCAACAATTTTAATTTTGACGACTGACAGCTTTTTGTCTGTTTGTGTTTTGCTCAGATCATAGAGAAGAGCGCGGGACACAGTCGCAGCCGAGTTTTCCGAGAAGTGGAGACACTTTACCAGTGTCAAGGAAACAGGTGAGTGCACTTGTAATGAGCCATTTTTAAATAAAACAAGTTGAACTTTAATTAAAAGCAAACTTAGAGCCAGCAACAGATTCTAATCTGTGGGAAATATCTTTTACCCAGGAACATTTTGGAGTTGATCCAGTTCTTTGAAGATAGCTCCTGCTTTTACTTGGTTTTTGAGAAGTTGTGTGGAGGTAAGTAGCAGTGAATAAATGCATATTATACCACCACTATTACACTCACCACATTCATCCACATAATATACTTGACTTCTCATGGTGAGTAAACATTGATTGCCAAAAGTGACCCTCTTGTCCTGTTTTCCTCAGGCTCCATTTTTACACACATCCAGAACCGGAAGTATTTTGATGAGCTGGAGGCCAGTAAGGTAGTCAGGGACATCGCCCAGGCTCTTGATTTCCTACACACTAAAGGTAGGTCACCATCCAAAAAAAGCCTTCGCTGCTAAAGTCAAGACTGCATAATCACAGTTTTTTAGCTTTGTCATGACAATGTGCTTTTCTGCAGGCATCGCCCACAGAGACCTCAAGCCAGAGAACATCCTTTGCGAATACACTGATCGTGTAAGTAATTTTAAAATTTTTATTTATTTTTTTAAAGAACACAAGGTTGTCTGAACAAATTTAGTTGTTCCTAAAGGTATAGAGAACGTGTAGGATGGTAATTGTTTTTTCCTCCATCTTCCCACTCAGGTGTCCCCAGTAAAAATCTGTGATTTTGACCTGGGAAGTGGAGTGAAGCTCAGCAGTGCCTGTACGCCCATCACGACTCCAGAGCTCACCACACCAGTAAGGCACCACAGTCTGCTTCCAAATTTAAAGCAAAACGCAAAATCACAAGACAAGAAACTGTTTCAGTGAATTTGTTGTGGAACAGTCAGTAAACATCTGTGTTTTTGTCAGTGTGGCTCAGCGGAGTACATGGCTCCAGAGGTGGTGGAGGTGTTCACGGACGAGGCCTCCTTCTACGACAAGCGCTGCGACCTTTGGAGCCTCGGCGTTATCCTCTACATCCTGCTGAGTGGCAGCCCTCCTTTCACAGGCCACTGTGGCAGTGATTGTGGCTGGGACCGGGGAGAGACCTGCAAAACCTGCCAGGTACACTCACCCAGCCGGCCTTCTCGCTCCCTCAGCCTCCATCTCACCTGACACATCCATATATTTCTTACAGCACCAAGGTATGCTGGTATCGTCCCGCCGCATCTACAGCCAGCTATGTATGTTCTTGCATGCATAGCTTTCTATGACACATAACTATCTATAACTACACACATAACTACACAGTGGTGCACCATCTCAGGGAGGCAGTTATAAATGTAAAATTAACAAAATATGATTTAAAACCACAGTATGTAACTTTTAAGGATTATGACTGGCATCTGTAAAGCCGCCACAAGTGTTGAAGGAATAAATGCTAATCTCTAGTGAAACATATGACAGTGTTCTTGAGTGTTCTGAAAGGGCGTTGTCTGATGCACATTTAGCTTTGCTGTTCAGTTGTTTCTTCCTGTTTTTTTATCATTGTTGTCGCTTCCCTTTGCTGCGGCTGGTTGTTTCATCTTGATAATGACAATGCAGTTTATTGCTGGTCACACCCACAACAAATAGTTTGTTGTAGGGTGAAGTACCATCCCAGCTCTATTTTGCTCTCTCGTCAACAGTTGTGATCATATCTGTCCCTCACAAATATCGGTTGCGTAACTGTCTACAGAATGTTCTTTGGTAGCTAAGAAGTCAAGCTGAATTTAACCCAGTTCACTCCATTCATGTTCAAAAAATGTGGGAAATGGTCCCTTTTTAAATGGGACATATTTAGCCAGTTACACAAAAGGTCACAGACTGACTTATATTGTATGATACACGTAATTTACTCCCATCCCTGACCCCTCCCAAAAAATGTCCCAATGTTTAAATCAATGGTTTATAATGACCAACCAAAACTTGAAGTACCGCTGCTCAGTGACACTTGTTAACAGCATAATCTGGAATATTCTTTCCTTTTTGTTCTTCCCACAGAGTCACCTGTTTGAAAGCATCCAGCAAGGCAAGTACGAGTTTCCAGACAGGGACTGGGCTCACATCTCAGAGGAAGCCAAGGACCTAATATCCAAGCTGCTGGTCCGGGACGCCACTCTGCGCCTCAGTGCCGCTCAAGTCCTCAAGCACCCCTGGGTGCAGGGGGTGAGTGTCTTTAACATTCTAATCTTGTCTGACACATGATGATCCTAAATCCTCCAGTAGCATTCATTAGTAATAAAATAACCAGGTTAATGGAGCTATTTGGGAATTTTCATTTTGTGATTGTTGAAAGGTTTTTAAAGGTGCATTATGCAAAATTGAGTGTTGAGTGAGGACCGTTTAGACTCAGCTAACAAGATGTGGAAGAAGCATGCAACTTGTGTGTCAGGCTGATGAGAATCACATGGACTCAACCTTCAAATTTTGTGCTTATTCTGCTTTTTTTGCCAGTTAAGTCTTAATGGTCTTTTCTTCAATGTAATTTTACGTAGTGCACCTTTAACTGTAAATTTTCCCAGTGATTTGAAGTCCTCTTTTTAAGTTATACTGATGTTTTCATTTCCACAGAACGCCCCAGAGAGAGGTCTTCCAACTCCTCATGTTCTACAAAGGTAAGCCAGACAGCTTTAAAAGTGATGTCAAATTTAAACAAAGTAGTCTCACGTCTTTTTAAAATGTGTGCCAGTTTACCCTCTGGAGCGTGTAGACAGTCACAGTCCACGGTCTTCTTCTCCCTTCTCTCGGCTCTCAGGAACAGCAGCACCAAAGACCTCACCCAGTTCGCGGCGGACGCCATCGCCTTCAACCGGCAGCTGTCCCAGCACGACGAGGAGCAGGAGGACGCCGGAGGCATCGTGTGCTCCATGAGGCTTTCTCCGCCCTCCAACTCCAGGCTGGCGCGCAGGCGGGCGCAGTCCAACGCCCTGCGCACCGGAGACTTCATGCCCGCTGCAGAGAACCTCGCAACCTGACCGACAGGCACACAAACATTACAGTGCAGCAGCACTGTAAACGTCCTACCATGTTTGTATTCCTGCTGCTTTCAGGCACTTTGCATCTCCATTGTGCATCCTTAAAGGAACAGTTCACCCAAAACACATAACGGTATATTTCTGCAAATCCTAGTGCAGTCTGTCCATCCAGATAGTTTCTACTTTTTCAAAAACGACACGAATACCAAGCAAGCTGTATCTATCCGCCTCTAATTCACTGGGGGTCGACAGATACACTCTGCAGGTGTTCTTCGGCAGGAAATAGTTCCCAAAGAATCTCTTCGCCACCAGGGCTGTGGATTATGCCGGGTATCTGTATCATTGTTTTTGGAAAAAAGCTGCTGTTGTTAAGTTTTTCCACGTGTAAATTTTTGATGGCTTGAAGTCCACAAAATAAAACATTACTCATCCAGCTCCACTGTTTTGGGGTGAAGGGAGTGGAAACCTCGCCAAATCACACAGAAACTGTCTGGATGGACAGACTGCACTAGTGGGGAAAATAGCTTTTTTTGTGTGCGTGTTTTGGGTGAACTGTTCCTTTAAGAATACACTTGAAGGTTGAAGGAGAGATGCACGTTGACACACACACACACATACACACACAAGCAAACAAAAACAAGCATACACCTCCGTTTTCTCTGAATTTAGTTGTTGCCCTCTCTTCCTTGTTTTTTTTTCTTGTTTTTCTGGCAGGGACCCTCCCAGGATTAGCCACACACTATTAGAAATGACTCAACTGTAGCTGTTGTCAGCCTAACTCCCGTGTAGCTTCTTATGTTGTGATCCCAGTGTTTCAGCTCTTTCTCATGGCCAGTAATCTTATCACCTAGAAACAGAGAGTTGAAGCACTGGGGGTGACACTTTATCCTTAGCTGCCACTTCCTTTATTGAAAATAGAGTTGAATCTCCTGAGTTTGTCTCGGATTAGTTTTGGGTTCCCTGAGTTTACACATGGACTACATAGTTTGGGAATAACTTTAGCTTTAGTTTTCTTTATTTAAGATTGCACAGTTTTATCATTCATTCAGTAATAATCCAACTCATGACGACCCCAGTTACTGTATAAAGCTCTTTTGATGCCAGCAGTTGATTCAGCTGTCCTATCGATGCATATCATTACTAGCAAAAGGCATTACAGTTACACTGCTGCTGCTATCTTAATGCAGTATCTTCCTATTTTATAGATTTTATGTGTTGTTACAACTGTGAATCGGTTTCTGTATTTAATAAGTATTTAATTGATAGTTACTGAATGCTTAAAGATCATTCCTTAGCTGCTTGATGAGGTAAAGGATGGTCTCATTTTTTATTTATGCTTTTTTTAAGCTTGTCCAAATTGTATGTGATTTGATTTGTGTGAATGCGTGTGGGTAAAAGGTAAAAATGGACGACACTTAGAGGGGATTATCCATCATCTCTCGAACTGGGCGTTCCCTCCATAAACCCAACTTAGCTCTTCCAAGTTCGTCGTTATTTATTTCATCCTTGGTAAGATAACACTTAAAGTTTTGAAAGGGCAAATGTGGAACTTAAGGAAAGTGCTTGAGAGAGGAATGTGAGTGTAAATATGTTGAAATTGGAGAGGTTCAGTGATTGATCAAATTGTTTTGTATATTTCTTAATTAGTTTCAGATTGTTATGTAGTTATTAGAATTGTTAAGCTTTCACTTCAACACAAGCTACCTGTGGCACTGATGTACTTTGAAATAAGTCACTTATTTAGCTTTACCTTAAAGGTAGGTTATTATAATATTGTAAATTATCGGTTTGGTTCAGAAACGTGAATTCAACACCTGATATTTATCTTTTAAGTTATCTTAAAAGCAGGTTATCCTCAGTAGTACCAGCGTTACCTCAGATTCTTAAATTGCACCATCCTTTTGTATGTTTTGTACAGATGGAAGACCATCCAGAAGAGACTTGCTTTCTTAATAAGTGGCTTATTGATTTGATATCTCAGTGTATTGTCAGTCTGAATGAACTTGAAATGTGAGAGTTGCATTTGTTTTAGGTTGTTTATGGTATAATTTTGTGCTGGCTTTAAATTTAATGTGACCTGAAAAGGCTGTTGTGTCAAGTTCATATTGCTCGGGTGATGGTAAGATAGAGAACTCTATTCTGGAGTTGAAGGGATCTATTTTTATACCAGAGTTTGTATGGATTATGTTGTTGGTTTACTTGGTTCTGTAAATGTGCCACTGAAGAGCATAATGGACTAATTCCATCTTTGGTTTGGATCCATCAAGGTGCTGATGATAGTTCCCCTCTGGAATTGATTTTTACTTTTTAAAGAACTATTTTTACCTTTTTATTTGTGAAAGTTTGACCATTTGACTCGTTAAAGAGCCTGTCTATGTTTTAATGGGGTCACTGATGGGAGTCTAGCACTTATTTCCCCTTATGCTATTAACTTTGTATGTTGCCCACTAATGTAAACGGCACGTCCCCAGATTTGACACTGTTGCCATGGACACCCTATCCCTATAGCAACTAAGGGCCTTCACAGGCTGGTAGGAATTGACTGAGATCTGCTCAGAGAGTGCACACATTAGGTAACAACCAGTTGCTATGCTAAAGCCCTCTCACTCCCATTATGAATCATCAACGTACTTGTTTGTTTTTCCCTCAACTGTAATGGCATTGGATGAGATACAGTAATTGGTATGCAATAATGGAATCCCATGAGATAATTTGTCAAAGCTCATATGGGGTCCTATGCATAATGCTCTCAATGTAGAGTATACTCACATTATATTTTCACTGGTATGCTGTGTTCTCAATAAAAAAAAATCTAAACATTTTCTCAGCCTTGTTCTCCTTTGTTGCATAAATTAAACTCACTTCTCCATCTCCCTCCAACAACAAGGTCTGACATAAGAGGTGTGAGCAAAATGTGTATTCAGCCTCAGAGTGAGTGACAGGTTTTATTTTGGGACTTTCATTCACCAATTGCCCATTGTACTTTGTGAATGGTATGATGTGGCAGGAAGAGTGAGCAATTCACCTGCCCACACACCGACTAGATAGATGGACTGATGGAGGAAGCTGTGACCTTGTCAAGACTTCTTAGAGAGCACAACGCTCAGGAGAGCAGCATCACGATTATGCTTCATCTGGCTGGTAACAGCAGGGCTGGATTAGTTCCTGTCTGTAAATGGGCCAATATGACCTCACATCAGCTTTGGTCTGAGAGACTGTCTCAGGTGAGGTGCAAGGTCTAAAGAAACAAACAGGACTTCTCACAGTCATGCACAGTCCCTCTTATTTAGTCCTGCTGTTTTCAACATAGACCATTATGAATTTGTCCAGTTTAGAGGGCTTGATGCTGCAGACCTGGGTCAGATTTTTTGTCATCCACTTTCTGTTTGTTTATATCAATGTGAAGCGCCAACTTGGTGCGCTTGGCCTTTTGGGGCAATTTTGTTTGGGGGCTGGCGAGTTATCCTTTACAGCAAATTATTTTGATGCCTCTCACACCGTATTTTCCGTTTAGCTGCATTTGGCCTGCTGCTAAATATAATCAGATTTTACAAAAACCCCGCCCACATGGAAAAAATATGTATATGAGCGCGATATTAAACAAGATAGTTGGTTCAGGTCTGATGGATCAGTACGGTCTGTAGTGATTGGACAGTTTTCCAAAGAGTACTGCAGCGCCCCCAGTGGTTTATTTTTAGTATAACTGGTGGTGAGAGAGGAGCAGCGCAGCAGTCCTCTCTGCCGCTCTCCTGTTTCACCTGCTGGGAGGAAACATCAGTTCAAACTCCACGACTCAATCAAAATGTGAGAAAAGGACGAAAGACTGCAAACAAGATTAACAAGATTATGGGACTCATCCGATGTAAGTGAAACAGCAAATAGTATTTTAATAACGCTGATAATATGATTTTTATTCAGGTTTTCCTCTCAGGAGAAATAGTCCATGCAAGTCTGGAATCGAGACAGTTGTGAAGTATGATTTTGTTATAAAAGAGTCGCTTTTCTGTTCGGGTTGCTGACGCTAATTAGGAATATTAAAGGGTCATCTTTTTCTTTGTCTGCTTGAACACTTTCACTGAGTGTAACTGAAAATGTACGAATAATAAGAAACTGATTTTCGTGGATTTTAGAAATTACTTTTGAAAGCAGAAGTGTTTCCATTTACAGAGTCAAATGCTATGAAAACATAAAGCATATTTTAAAAAAGCACTACATGCTCAACAACTTGCTTTTTCCCTGTCCCCTCCTCAGCTGCTCATCTCTCTCTCTCTCTCCTCTCTCTCTCTCTCTCTCTGAACCGATGAGTTGACCTGTCAATCATCTACTGTTCAGCCTCTCTGGATCACACAGAGCTGTCAGTGTCAGTAAGCCCTCAGACATGGTGCTCACCGAAAAAACCTCAAGACCACAAGCTCCCAAGAAGGTTCCCAACAAGGGTCGCCCCCTGCGGCCCCAGAGCCTGCCCTCCCCGGCCCTGTGCTGCGCCTGCGGCCTGTGCATCCTGCTGGCCGGCATCAACATCACCTTGGTGGGCGCTTTCGCCTTCGGCACCTTCGTCCCCACCGGCAACCCCCCGATCATCATCGGCCCTCTGCTCCTGCTCGTGGCCCTGGCTTTCTTCACAGCGTGCTGCGTGTGCAGCAGGAGGCCCCCGGCGCGCGCGGCTCGCAAGGCCAACGGGAGCGAGAGCTGGGGGCTGATGCGGATGGGAGCGGCGGCGTTTGAGATGGAGACGAGCGAGCACACCCTGCAGGACACCACCGCCGTGCAGCTCAGCCCCACCAACTCCCCCAGCTCGTCGCACAAGTCCAGCTCCAGCCACGAGGACGGCTCAGCTCCGCCCGCCTGTCAGGACGGAGCCTGTGACCCCACCTTGACCTGTGACAACAAGGAGAGCCGTCCCGTCCAGATCCTGCCTCCTCAGAGCGCCTCCTCTACGTAGCATGGATTTCGTTTTGCTGTTCACACGCGCGCGCGCACACACACGCACACACATACTGCTGTACTGTAAATGGAAATGTCTGTTGCTGACAAGACTGTCAATGTTGGCAAAAAAGATATGGACAAAAAGCCTTCATGTATGGCCAGTTGCTCCACCTGTGCTCTGAAATGTGTTTTAAAACATAGCAGGATGAATGTTTCTGTCAATATATTATGTTATTCAATGTTTATTGATGAGCATGCATTATGATGCAAGAACAGAAACAGGAAATGACACCTTTATCAAAGTGCCTGTTCATGTAATTCTAGTTGTATAATCACAGGCAAAGGCCTTTATCGATACAAGAATCTGTCCTGCATACAAATTGTATGGCTTGTCTGTTTTCTTGTGCTCGTCACCTTATACATTGCTAAAGACGATGAGTGCGTCCTGCCAAGGTCCTCTGACTCACGAAGGCTGTTCTTGCAGAAGCCTGGTGAATCTGAGCCTCATATCTTTCACACACTGTCACAGAGCTGTCTCTCTTTTTTTGATGCTCTTTATATCGACTGCAGTGACTGAGATTGTAACCTTGAGACGTGTTGAGATGGATGTTCAAGTCCGAGCTGCAGTGTTTTTATGTGTAGTGCCATATTTACAATAGTGACTATGATGATATGTTTGGGGCCACGTTTTTATGAATAAAACAGAAATGTTGTTCATACATGTCCTGTTTTTACTTGAGTGGCGGAGTCAAGGATTGTGGACAGGCCGTCTGTGTGGCTTGCACAGAAACAAAGCCATAAAAGTCATAACTCATGTACTTTTTTCAGGCATGGTGAGGGAGGCACACAGGACAGGAAGATAATTCCTCCTTATCTGAGAGGAGCCAGTGCTGTCAGTGCAAACAGCTCCTTTCCCAACATGTTGCCCATCGCTCGGCATCTGACCCAACAGCTGCTGGCAGAGGCAAGACCACTGTTTACTCATCATTAACATCTGCTGTCCACAAACACAGCAAGACACACAGTCTGATCCCGGCACACAACGCAACCAATGGAGGAGATAGCAGAGGCCAGTGCTGTCATTAAATTGCTTTTTTTTCCCCCCTCTGTGTAGATCAGCCTTTATGAATGGCAGGTAGTTAGAGTATCGGTGTCTGTAGTTTTCCAATTAGTTGGGAGTATTGTGTATGTTAAAAGGATGACATGTCTTGGCAACCTGAGCTCATTTTAGGAAAGCCGTGATGAGGTCATGTTGCTCTGAGAGATAATGTGGAAAGTACCTGGATGCAGTTACCCAACTTGATGAGTTTGATTTTTTCCCTCCTCAATAAATAATTTTTTGAGAATTTTTATTCTTGAGTATTTTAATTGTTTTCTCCTTTTACTATGATACATTTTATTCTAAGACATAATAATATTAATGACTCAATGAGATTTGATATAACAGATTTTAACATCATTCCTGGATGGAAAGGTTTGTAACATGTCCAAATTCCTAATGATTTTTGTCAAAAGTAATTGAATACTTGAATTTCAGTGAGTGTGTAGTGCTGTTTCCACCTCTGGTCTATTGTGATCAGTGTCAGAGGGAAATCCAACAGTGACAATTAATTTCCTAGAATTTGAAAAGGCTAAAAAGAATCATCTCATACATGATAAATAAAAAGTATGTGCCTATTTAACAAATGAAATCATATTAGCAATTAATAACTGCAAAACACATTTATTTTCTGAATTTCATATTTTCTAACTGTAACTCTTGTCTGTAAGTAAACAGTGTTTTGTGTTTTCCTGACACCTTGACATTAAAACATATCTGTATTTTGTGAGTACAGTAGATAACTTCAATGCATGTTTGACAAAAAAGATTACTTACTTTCACACTGGGTCCTTTATATTTCAGAAATATTGTATGATGAACATCACATAATAACTTTTATCCAAAATTGAGATGTAGTGTTTTGGAAATGAGTTCAGATATTCATTAATAAGAAATAGTGACTATTCATTGTGTCTTCTCTCAGTAGGCCCCTGGCAGTTATAGCTGATTGTGTGCATCCTGCAGAAACACCATTAGACAGAGGAAGTGTGTTTTCTTTCATGTTCGTGTGTATCGCCTGAAAAGGTCTGATAACACCATTATGAGTCTATTTCACTATGTGGGAACCACTGCAGCATAATCCACCGTTTTTCTTTTGTGATTAATCATCTCATGATTCTTCAAATATTACCTACTGCAATAACAGAAAACTGCAGTAATTTGCAAACCCATCCTCATTCCATTTCACTCCACTCATTAAAGCAGTGATTTGTGAATTTAATAATGTTGGCAGTGAGGCTGAAAGCGCGTAATCACCTGTGTGTCATGGAGAGCTGAATGATGCACAAAGCAGTAGTAGAGAGCGTGACTTTTATGCAAATAGCGCACATTAAGGTGAAGGACGTGTTCTGTATAGGTTCATAATGAACTTTTATCACACGCAGCAGCACGATAAATGATCACTCTTGTATAGCTTTATTATTTCTTAACAAGACGTACCAACTTCAGTTTCATCTGGCAGTCATCAAACAACATTTAGTCTTCTGTCTCCACCTTGTGGAAAGGGACTAATATTATATTTCACAAGATATCAAAAAGAAATAAAAAGAAAATTAACTGTGCATGTAGAATAAAGTAAGACTTAAAAATTAGGCTGCAGTAGCTTAAAATCTACTTTCAACGTTAAGAAATTCCGTTACTTTACTTTTGAACAGCATCGAAAAGACAATCCTCCCCTCCTTTCTCATTTTGAGTATTACACATGCATTGATTACTAGCTGCTTTAATAGTGTTTAAGTCTGCATTAGTGCATACATTTCATATTTCTTTCCCCATGTAAATCACAAATCTTTGACGAGGGGAAAAGTCCAAAAATACCACATTTTTATTTTATTTAAGATAATGACCCTTTTTATTTTCACCATCTACTGCATTCAGCCACTAGAGGGCAGTGTCGACATTCACACAATGTTCATGAACCCACTTGTCATTTTCATCTCAGGATGAAAGAGTTTGCCTAATTTGAATTAATCTAATGACTTGATTTAATATTTTGTATTTAATCAATAATATTTAATTGAAAGAGTTCAGCATACCTGCGCTGCCCACTGATATGTATTTAACACTTTCAAAATGCTCACAGTTTCTTGTAATACTCTCTAGAAATGTCACATATGTAGGAATATATAACTCTACAATATATGAATATTGTAGTTATCACTGAACACTCACACACACACACACACACACACACACATACAAACTAAATAGGGGGTATGATAAGGTCACCATAAGCTCACTACAAAGCACCACAGACTCACTGTTGGTCGTGACAGGAAAGTATAAAATATAATAATGATATAACAGTGATAAGAAATTAAAATGTATCACTTAGCAGAAAAAAGTCACTATAAACTCACCATTGAGTGCCATAGATACACTACACGGCCTCATAGAAATATAATGGGAATACTATTTTTAATCAGTGGCAAAGCGCTTGAATTAATTTCTTTACTATTCATAAGTTAATAAATTTTAATGAATTTTGTCTCTTTTGTGGTATATCACTTATAAAGGACAAGTGTGAGCTTATTGTGAAAATATCATTTTGTTTCAAACTCCTCCACAACCAAAGTTTCCCTCCATGTTTCCATCACGGCCTCGAAACGGCACGCGCAGCCGCTGCACCTCCTCGTCCTTGGGCCTCCTGCCTCCAGCTTCACACCGCGTTTCAGGGGGGTGCAGTTATCCTCCTGCGGCCCTGAACTGAACCACAGCCAGGTCGTCTGTGAACCGCTACTGAAAAAAAAAAAAAAAAATTTTCCCACAGGAAAAACACCGCACACCCAGATAACCACAAGATAGAACAATAGCAAGGTTACAGTGTCTTTGCCCCTCTCTCATCACACAGGTGAGTGACCCATTGTGTTTCATTCACCCCCCCACCCCCCTCCCAACTTCTTACCCCGGCCCGGCTCGCGCGCCTGCCTCCTGCATTTTGCATAAGTCATTTGTCTTTCCGCTTTTGAAGCCTGGCATGGCCGCCTTCTGTCCCACCTTTGTTGTTGAGTCGAACGGGCATTTAATAGCCCACTTCTTAAAATGAAGTGCCATTAATATTATCCCTCTTTGCAGATATCATTGCAGCGTGTCCCTCCGAACAGTAGCCGGGCTGCATCTAATTCCCAGTGACTGCTGTGAGTGCTGACTCGGCTATTGTAAAACAAATGATATCTCTGTCCTGTTGGAATAATCCTAATCTATTTCAATGGAGGGGCTGTATTAAAATGACGAAAGGGGTGGATATTACCCATCTCGTGATAAATGCGCGAATGTCCACCAAAGCTGAATCAGACAGCACATTTTAATGGCCTGATTGCTCATTCATTTCTCGCCTCATTCTCTACCAGCCCTGCCCCCTCCTTTTAATGCGGAGCTGGTCATATTTTGTCCCAGATTAGTATAGATGCCGGCTGACAGTTGCCTCTGCTCAAGGTATTTAGAAGACATAATTCATTCATAGATCAAGAAGTGCTCTCATTTGTCATCCCCATTTTTCTGCCGACTCCCTTCCACAGTCGCTGATTCCTCTGGGTGCTGGGTGTGTGGGTGTGTGTGTGTTGTGTGTGTGTGTCAGGGGAGATGAGGGCCAGGGCACTTCCAGCTGATGTATTAGCTGGCATATGCAAGCAATGAATTATCAAGGAGGAAAAGGAGTCAATTATCCACTCCTAAAGAGGGGCCGGGCCTGTGTGGCCTAGAGGGCCCTTTCCATATTTACCAAATCATTTCGCAGAAAGGTATGCTGGGAGACCTGGGGAGTCGTGTGATGG
>OMLF01054558.1:6338-21138 GCA_900302615.1 Holocentrus rufus
CCCCCCCACCCCCCCCCCCCACCCCCCCCGCCCGCCTGCACACCATGCTGCTACAGCTGCAGGTCCCCCGCCCCATCTGTGAATGGATAAGAGACTTCCTGACCAACAGGAAGCAACGCGTGCGGCTTGTCAACCACTTGATAAGCCGAGCTCACCAGACGATGTTCTTCCTCAGACTACTCCGGAAGATGGATGTCTCCCCGAAAGTTCGCACCCAGTTCTACAGAGCCACCGTCGAGAGCGTCCTCACCTCCTCCATCACTGTGTGGTACCCCGCATCCTCTGCCCACACAAAACACAGACTGGAGCGCATTGTGCGGACCGCCACCCGGCTCACAGGCCAGGAGCAGGCGCCTGTGAGGGTTCTGCACGATGCCAGGGTCAGGAAGAGGGCCGGGAGGATAGTGACAGACTCATCACACCCGGCACCTGGGACTTAGGACTCAGACCCACCAGCACTGTGTAACTTGCAATGTATAATGTAATATAGTAATGTGTAACGTGGAATATACAATAGATAACAATGTGTAGCGTGCAATATACAATATGAAACAGAGTAGCATCTGTAACATACATTACCTACTTATTTATGACCATCTTACCACTATTCTCCCTATTTATTTTTTATTTTTATTTTTTAAACCTTTTTACTGCGCTGTATCACCGGTCACATTCCTGTGTACACTGTACATTTGGCGAATAAAGCTGATTCTGTATGACTGTATAACCTCATGTCCTCTACAGCAGTGGTCCCCAACCACCGGGCTACAGACCGACAAAACAATAGGATTATGCAAAAATACATGAATAATTTTATGACATTGTTGGCTATCTATGCTGTTGAACTATCTGAACTGTTGAACATTGAACTTGGCATGATCTGTCTGTCATGCACCTTTCCTCACTACTCACACCCACAACAGGATGGTCATCAGTCGGTCAGCACTCTCTTAGCTACTGGATCTTCATACTGAACTGTACTGTGTACTTTGTATTGTGGCAACTAGGTTGTTAGTAAAAAATTTACTGAGGTGGTGTTGTAGATTGAAAAAAAGGTGCACCTGTGATCTGATTTGAGGTAATCGGGGGACTGATTATGTGGGTGTATGTGGGGCGGATCAGAGAGAAATAGGGAAGAGCAGCCATGTAGGGGAGCTGTTCCAGGTGAGGAGGGGAGGCCTGTTGTCTCCTTTAGGTAGCGAGGTGGGGAGCGATCATGGTTAGAGAGCAAGCCAGTCAGCACCGTCTCCCGGTCAGATTCAGCATTCGGCCCGCTGCTGTGCGCTGCATGAAGGCTCCGTCCCTCAGTTGCTTCCCCGGGGCATTGGACAGTGCTTAGTTTAGACCCCAGGGGCGTGGGGGTGGAAGGCGGTGGGAGGTGACTGGGTGTCATCGGCTCCACCAGTTGAGTACTCCGTTTCCCTTTTCTATGTGTTTCTAAATGTTAATTGTTGTTGTTTGTGTAGGCCTATAACAATTTTAATGGTCCAAAGGGCCTTGCCCCTGCCCCTGCCTTGCCGTTTAGTTGGCCTCACCTAAGGACCTTTTGAAATATTGTCAATGATCAAATAAAGATGAATTGATATTTTTGTATTGTGGTGTGTATTTTTCTTTGCCTCTCACTCGGGTTAAACGGGTGCATCTTAGCCTACTATCTCTGGTAAGAGCGTCCCTGACTGTAAATTATTACAAAAACAAGCGTCCCTAGAGAGCTTCTTTGGAAAAGGTAAAAGGCCTAACAATGTTGATAATGCAGAGATGGTGGTGCAAAGGCCAAGACTGCAGAAAAGAAGAAAGCCTTCTCCAACAGTAAATACGACGAGTCATACCTAAAATAAAATATGGCAACTCCTTCAGCTTCAAATGATGGTGGACTGAAAAGTAGGATATGTTTGAAATAACATCTCTGCCAGTCTTCTGTATCAAAATCAAGGCTGTATATCCTGAGATAGCCACAAAAGCACTGAACATTGCTTCCATTTCCAACATCCTATCTCTGCGAAGCGAACAGATTTTCAGCAATAACTGCCACGAGGACTAAATTGCGGAGTAGACTGGAAACACCCTTCGGGTGTCACCGTCTCCCATCGCCCCTGGTTGGGGCCATCTTATTGCAGGAAAACAAGCCCAGGGCTCCCACTGATTCAGTGATATTGGTGAGTTGCAGTGTTTTGTGTTCAAGTGAAGGAAATAGATAAATCAGGGTGCATAGCTCCCAGTTCACCATTTCAAAAGCTACAGTGGACCTTCTGTTCTAGTTGTTTTTACCACCTGAAAGATGAGATGAACAATATTTTCATGTAGGAAGTCTTTTCCCCATGACGTGAATACAGTGTAAGGTGTGTAGAAGCAGGGCCAAGGTTTGGATTGTGTTTAATGAGGTTGTTTCTGGATAAGGCCCTGTGGAACAAGTGGCAGAGTCCCATATTGGTGCAGCTGGAGAGTTGGGGTCTGATTTATTTCTTGTTATGGCCAAAAGAAACACTTCAGATAAGAGAAAACAGTATTTTTCACTGTGGATGCATGTTGTTATTGTTTCAAACTGTTCTGTAAAAGAATACTACTGGATTCCAAAAAGAGTCAGTAAACCAGTGAGTGAGCTGATAACCAGTAATTTAACATTCAGATTGTCTGCAGATGCCACACATCTTATACATGAATAATTGGGTTACTGAGTTGCAGCTTGAGAAAAGTCAGCTAAGTTCACCTTAACAAGCAATTGTTTCCGGCTTATTTGGCTGGTTTATTAGCCAGAAAGAAAAATGAGCAAAGCAAAATTATAGTCATAGTATTGTATGAATAATGTGGATATTAACACTAGCTTCTATAGGCCTTCAAGACAGTTATGATATGATCAGATACCTGACCTGAAAGCCCTCAGTCATTCAGCAATGGTGGGTTAAACCCAAGATTTTCAAATGTTTGATTGGTCATTTTGGAACTGAAGTATTTAATCATTAGTTTAAATTGGGCTATGAACTGAGAGGGAAAAAAATAAAATAATGAATAGGGTCCAAATCTTGATTGTCAAACTGCTGGCAGCAGGGAGACAAAAAGCAAATCCTTCATCATCCTTCCACCCTCTGTGCACTTCCAGAGTCTGACTCACTTCTCCAAGTGTTACATTAACAGCGCCTGTGTACAAAAGCACAGTCTTGCCTCAGATAACCTTTCCTAGTGATTTAGAAAGGCCCTTGAAAGAGCAATTAGGTCATAAGACACTAAAACCATTGACACAAAAAAATTTCTGAAACAGTGTTTCCTCAGATAACCTTTCCCAGCGACTTAGAAAAGACCCATGAAACAGAAATTAGACCATAAAACGCTACTGACACAAACAGAATTCGACCATGTGACATTAAAATATTAAAAACAATATTACCAAATTCCTCTGTAGCAGTACTGATAGTAGTGATAAATCTGTATGCATCCAATTTGTGTTACAATAAAAACTGATTCACTCTTAGCACTTGTTACAGATGTGTGCTTGGGAATCCAGATGATTTAATTGTTACTTACAACAGAACATCTGGTAAAACACACTGAATCTACATGACTAACTGAAGCCCAGTAAGTTACATGAGCTTATGGGGAGCGTTCCAAAATTTAATGAGCTCAGCCTTGGACTGTGGGCCGGCATCTCCTGGCTGAATCCAGGCCAAAAATATAGTTCAAATAGGGTTAGATGCTTGGCTTTTATTAAATAGCAGGTGCCGGCCAGTCAGTGCCATCAGCCTCTGATATGATGGATATAATGCAGTTTGCTTAATTGCAGATTTATTATATGATCAGTAAATATGTTTAATCACTGTTAATATTACTGTTATTCTTATTACAATTGAGCCAGATTTAGCTAATCTTTTGTGTTGTAATGCACTGCTGAATTGGAAAGCTGTTTGTCAAGCATCTCAACAGGATGCAGAAAACATGCACATTTTTTTTTTTGCAAATATGAACCAATATTGGGAAAATGAAAAACACACACACACACACACACACACACACACACACACACACACACACACACAAGTTGATTACATTTATAGTTAAAATTTCATTTGAAGGACCAATACCTGATTTTTAATAAAAGGCCAATATCAGTTTAATCCCATGTTTTGCATATGTTAATGGTATACTGAACACATGTTCAGTGATTATAATTCCTACCATCTAACTTCTCCTAAAAAGACTTTTTTTTTTATTTGCAAGACGTGTATTTTAAATACACTATACATTATGTAAATACGACAGCTTCAGAGTTGCTGTAAGGTTTATTTTTTCACTTTGACAGAGCTAGGCTAACGACTCCTTTAGACTTCAAGTCTTTATGCTAAGCTAGCATGAAATGCTACCCATTGGATCCGAAGCATTGGACATACAGAGGTGAAAATTGTATCAAACATCTTGTCTCAGTCTGTGTAAGTTGGAAAAAGGGTATTTTGCCCAAAAAGTTGGAATATTCCTTTAAGAGTTACCAGGTTATAATATAGAACTACAATGACAGTCGCTCATCCAAACCACTAATTTCCCTTTTGTGGGATGATAATTTGTTGTCATACCAGAATGATGTCATGATTTGAATATTACTCATAGGCGATTTAGTGTCTCTTGCGGCATTTTCGAGGAAATTCAGTCTCTTTGGTGTTGAGTCATAGCAGACAGAGAGAGTTAACGGCAATTCAGGCAGTGAGCAGCAAAGAAAAGAAAAAAGCTTCAAACAATACACTACTTGGTTGAAAGCCACTAATGCATTATCCATAAGCAAACATTTTAAACTTCATAGCATCCATTCTGATTCCTTTCAGGGGCTTGTTCTGGTGTTTGTGTGTGTGTGTGTGTGTGTGTGTGTGTGTGTGTGTGTGTGTGTGTGTGTGTGTGCACCAGGAAAGCTGAAGGCCTTCACTACCATATAAAGGAAAACTCAGAAGGCAGTCTGGAAGCAGGTGTTTCACATACTTCTGTATTGGTTCAAATGAGTTTTCATGGGGTAAATCTCTAGAGCTACAAGTTCAACTCTTGGTTCCTAGAAAACTAAATTATGGCAAGAACAACACTGTGTGTCATCACAGGGTGACATCACCAGAACCACCAGATTTTAATTTAGCAGGGAATGCAATGTGAACAGAAAAATTGCTATGATTACTATTACAGTGTGGCACTGGGGAGTGTGAGGATCATAGTAATCTTATGACATAAAGATGTACATAAAAGCATAGTAATGCAAAAATCTGATGATTAGCCAGGGGATTGAGAATGCTGACAAATGTGTTTGAAGATTAAAACAGCATTTTAAGTGACAAGTTAAATGAAGATTAACTATGGCTGCCATAAAATGACAGTAATTATATAACATATTGCTGAGTATTTTTGCATTTTAGATTGTGTATTATGGTGGTGAGGACTGTGTGAGACAGAGACTGAAACGCAGAAAAGGGCCAGAGATGGATCCTTAACTGACTCTGTGTGTTCAGCTTTAACAATAACAGGCTGCAACAACAGCATGTGACATAATGGTAAGACAGCCAGAAACCCAAACCCCCACCACCCCCCTACCCTTGAAATCACCCTTTCTATAAAAGAAAGTGACGCAACTCACTCATGTTTACACTAGCTGATACACCAGGCCTGATAAAACACACACACACAAGAGAGAGAGAGAGGAGGTCGAGAGAGAGAGAGAATGCATGGGGGAGAGAGAGCAGCCCTTTTCCTCAGACCCGTGCTCCCATATGAACCGCAGTGATTGATAGGTGTGCCCGCTCGGCCAAGTTGGCACCACACTGTGTGTTTTTTCCCCTTATTCCCAACACTGTACAGCATTTTCCTACTGTTATTAACAGAGGTGGAAACAATTATGTTTCACTTTCCTTGCTCAGCACACAATGAGGGGTTTGACCTTACTGAGATGAAATGCCATGATACACAGGCTACATACTTGATGTCAGAATGCGGTGTTCCATAGTTTTATCCCGTTTGCTAATCTTTTCTGAAAACAAACCGGCTCATCTCCATTGCCTGTTTCTTTGTATAAATTGCACTAAACACATTTAGTTCAATGAATACTTTATTTCACTTACCCAGACTGAGACAAGATGTTTGATACCATCTTCACCTCTGTACGTCCACTGGTTTGGTTACTATGGGTAGCATTTGGTGTTAGCTTGACATAAAGACTTGAAGTCTACAGGAGTCATTAGCCTAGCTCTGTCAAAGTGAAACAAATAAACCTCACGGCAACTCCAAAGCTGTCTTATTTACACAATGTATTGTGTATTTGAAATAAACATGATATATATATTTTAAAGGCCTTAGGAGAAGTCAGATGGTAGGAACTTTAACCGCTGAACACATATATTTTTTTGTCTGTGTTCAGCGACACTCGTTTTTTTTTTGTTTGTTTTTTTTAATTCCAAGACATATATTTCAAATACACAATATTGTGTAAGTAAGACATCTTTGGAGTTGCTTTAAGGTTTATTTTTTCACTTTGACAGAGCTAGGCTAATGACTCCTGTAGACTTCAAGGCTTTATGCTAAGCTAACACAAAATGCTACCGAACCGGAACCGAACCAGTGGACATGCAGAGGTGAAAATGGCGTTAAACGTCTTGTCTCAGTCTGGGTAAATCGGGAAAAGCATATTTTCCCAAAACATTGGAGCATTCCTTTAACATATTCCATACATTAGGGTTAAACTGATATTGTCCTTTTATTACAAATTGGGTATTGGTCTGTCAGTGTTAATGTGGCACAATGCAAAATTCACTGGCTTTATACGGAGAGTCCTTCATCTGAACTGATTCTTATGAGAAAACATTTTGACACTTCATGGAGGACTGAGACTTGCATTTCCAGGCATCTCAGTACAGTTATTTGATAGAATCCAACCAATATATTATCTGGACAATATTAACAGCCGATATTGGCTCATCACAGATTTATCATCCATTTATGTTGACCAATCGTGAAAAAAAGAATACAGTAGCCTACATGCTGAAATATAAAGCCCCTGAGAATTTACAGACAGTATTGCCATTAGACAGTTTGTCCATGAAACTTCATTGTTTACAAGTCTTGGGGTGGTACAGATTGTGGAATGAAATTCATTCACTTTCCCCACAGGGATCAATAAAGTATTCTGATTAGGGCTGGGCGATATGGCAAAAAAATATGATCACAATATTTTTCCCATATTGATCAATATCGATATATCACGATATATAATTTGATAATACTGCCAGTTTGAGGAGTGTCCTGATAATGACTTAAGCCTCAAGAAACCAGAGGGTTCATTAGTTTCACTTTAGAAGACAGTCTATTAACATACTGTAATCATTTTCCTGAACCTGTCTCTCCACTGTGCTCAGGGGCAGCATGTCTTTGGCTATAAAGTAAGCCACTGCACTTGTTATATCCTTGCTTCTTTTTGATCGCTTCTCATATGGGGTAATGGCTGCAAACGACGACATGATTGATTGTTGTTTTGGTACAGCCCCGCTAGCGCTGCCAACAGCAGAGCCACAAGGACGTTGGTCAGAACTTGTGGACGGAGTAACATGGGCCCACAGTCACTGGGATGGTACCTTTTCAGATGATGAAAAAGATTCGTTGTGTTTCCCATTTTGGTTGGCTCTGAGTGACGGCATATTTTGCACACAGTCTTAATCTGCACTTTGTCGCTTTTCAGGTATCCAAACCATTTTCATATATTGATGTTGTGGTTCCTTTTTTGTCAAGAATTTCCTCAGCTTTGGAGGATAACGCCAGTTCACTTTCAGCGTCGCTTTCATGCTCCTCAGTTCCACTCCTCTTTTCCTTTTTTTCCCCAGATTTTCCCAGTGTACATCCACTCTCCCCACCTGTAGCCTGTAGCTCCAACAATGCTTTGCGGCAGGAAATGGGCCTGTACCAAGTGATGTCCACGCCAAAAACTGCACTGCCTGCTGTCGCATTTATTTCTGTTGTGTGATTGGCTTTTAAATTTATCCATATCGAGTAAAAATGTCCAGAGTTTATCATCGTTATCGACCAGAATTTTATTGAGATCTTTTTTTGCCCAGCCCTAATCTGAAGTACCTGCAGTAGACTAATGAACTTCTCTCCACCTCTCCATCCATGGGACCACCAAGTACCCATGAGCAGAAGATCTACATCCTGAAAAGTGAAAGAAGTGAAAAAAGAAGTTTGAGCAACAAAAGAGCCATTACAAGAATGAAAGAAAGATCTATGTCAGTTAGAGGGCCACAGCCACACAACCACTCCAAATCAAGTCAAGTCAGATTTTTATTTGTGTAGCCCAAATTCACAAATTACAATTTGCCTCAGAGGCCTTTACAGTCTGTACAGCAATATAACATCCTCTGTCCTTAGACCCTCACATCGAATAAGGAAAAACTCCTAAAAACCCCTTTAACGGGAAAAAAAAGGAAGAAACCTTAGGGAGAGCAACAGAAGAGGGATCCCACTCCCAGGACAGACAGACATGCAATAGACGTGTGTACAGAACAAATCTCAAATGACAGAATACAACAATGTAATAGAATAACAAAAAATGATCATAGATTTACAATATATAAAAAGAATGCAATGAAGAGAATACCAAGCAGCTTCCATGACAGTTTTGAAGACCTGCACTTTGGACAGTGTGTGATCACACTTTTGATTTCAAATGTTTGGTGCTCTCAACTGTGAGGTTCTTCGCTGTACAATTCACCACAATCAGTGGGATAGTTATTAGATTACTGTGATTCAATAATTTAGAGAAAGAGAGTTTATGAGCAAAATGGCGGGGTACGGGGACAGTCTCAATGTTACAGACCAAGATATCAGTGTGTCAATCTACACTGTGCGAACTTTCCTGGCTACACACATTAGCTGAACTAGCTGACTCCACATCCACACTACTTCTTAACCTAGCAGGCTCTCTAATCACCTGCGACCTGCCGAGTGATAGGTCTCTAATGTCAAACTAAGTTAAGACACCTGTCTATATTCCTTGATAAAAGGGCGGCGCCAACCCCAGTAGGGTGAAGGCCGTCCGCCTTCAGCAGGTGCGGGCAGCACCAGAAAGCAGGCCAGTTATCCACAAATCCAAAACTCTGTTCACTAGTGATGCGCGGATCAACTCCCGACGTCATCCGAATCCACATAGAAGCAGAAACTATCCACCTGCAGCGCACCCGAATAAATTATTTTCTCCGATTTATAGAGCTGCATCCATGTGGAGCTGCATTTCACTCCACCTGTAGTCTATGTTGCTTTTTTTTTTTGTTATTTTGTTATTTTTGTTATTTTGAGCAGCAACATTTAAGTAGCAAAACTAAAAACTGTAGTTACAAACTCCCCAGTGGACCTATGGTCATGAACTCTGGGTCATGACCGAAAGAACGAGGTCCCGGATACAAGCGGCTGAAATGGGTTTCCTCCGCAGGGTGGCAGGGCGCTCCCTTAGAGATAGGGTGAGGAGCTCTGTCACCTGGGAGGAGCTCAGAGTAGAGCCACTGCTCCTCCACATCGAGAAGAGTCAGCTGAGGTGGCTCGGGCATCTGTATCGGATGCCTCCTGGACGCCTCCCTAGGGAGGTGTTCCGGGCATGTCCCACTGGGAGGAGGCCCCGAGGAAGACCCCGGAGGAGCTGGAGGAAGTGTCCAGGGAGAGGGAAGTTTGGGCATCCCTGCTCAGACTGCTGCCCCCGCGACCCGGCCCCGGATGAGCGGTAGAAGATGGATGGATGGATGGATGGACTTCCACACCTAATCTTTGGGCACCTAATCATAATAAGATCCCCAAAACACCATATCTGGCTCCTTTCAATACAGAGGAGAAGCAGCTCTACTCTTAGTTCCTCCCAAATGTCTGAGCTCATCACCCTTTCCTTGAGGGTGAGCCCAGCTATCCTGTGAAGGAATCTAATTTCAGCCACTTAGATTCATGATCTCATTCTTTTGGTCACTACCCAAAGCTTGTGACCATAGGTGAGCATTGGAACAAAGATCAGCCAGTTAGCCGAGAGCTTTGCCTTCACCTTCCTCACCACAACGATCAGTCACAACGACCACATAAATGTGACAAGTCTCCCTGAATCCTCCAGCCCGGCCTCCTACATGAAGGACATGTCTGTGGGGTTTATTAGCTCCTTGAAGTGTTCCTTCCACTGTCCAACTACATCCTTGGTTAAGGTTAGCCCCTCCTCATCCCTGCTGAGAATAGCCTGGACAAAGTTAATTCTACCCCACTTGAGTCATCTGATGGTTTGCCAGAACCTCTTTGAGGCCCGCTGAAAGTCCATCCCCACGGCCACCATAAACTCCCCATACACAAGATTCCCCTGGACTAACCAATCCTGGAAAGCCTCCCTCTTCAGCCCGGGGCCCTACCAGGAGCTTGGACTAAATGGTTCATAAGGCACACCTCCCAGAGTTACAGGGGCACACAAACCCCTCCACCATGATAAGACACCTATGGTTCATTCTGAGAGGCTGTGAGTGGATATAAAACACTGGATATATGTACTCAGAATGGTTTTCATGTGGAATTGTGTCATTTGCTAGGTAACCAGGCTGAATGGAACCTTCCGGAAAATCTTAATCTCGGAAAACTTGGATGAACCCAGAGCCATCGTCCTGGACCCAGTTAATGGGTAGGTGTGTGTGTGTGTGTGTGTGTGTGTGTGTGTTTGCGAGTGTGTGTATGTGTGTTTGTGTGTACAAACAAACAAACTGGCCTTTATATTGTTGCTTCATGTTATGTTTCTTTGTTTCTCTGTACACTAAAAAACATACTATAGTATTACTGCACACAATGAAAATGCTATGTCTGTATGCAACAAACAATATCTGTA
Source organism: Holocentrus rufus (assembly GCA_900302615.1). Taxonomy (NCBI): domain Eukaryota; kingdom Metazoa; phylum Chordata; class Actinopteri; order Holocentriformes; family Holocentridae; genus Holocentrus; species Holocentrus rufus. The sequence continues at coordinate 17,179 of OMLF01054558.1, forward strand.
TTGAAAGCAGTGCAGCCATCAGAACAGGCTGGCTTTGGATTTTAACAGAACAAACGTTCTTCCATCAAGATTTCCCTTTGATTCTAGACTTCTCAGACACTGTGTAGAATGAATACATGTTTCCCATAATGACGTGTTATCTCTAAAATGTATTTAGAAATGTAGCAGCTAACACTTTAACATTCATTGCATATTCCTTGGCTTTTTAGAGATAGAAAGCGGTTGTGAGAATGGAGCTACAGGCCGTGCCACATGTAGAGGATCTCACTCATGTTGTCTAATGCAAGAATCCAATTTTCATACGAAACACCTCCCCTCTCCCCTTTTTCTTCACTTTTTGTTTATGTTTCATCTAGCTACATGTACTGGACAGACTGGGGTGAGCGTCCCAAGATAGAACGGGCTAACTTGGACGGCTCAGACCGGGTGGTTCTGCTGAACAGCTCCCTGGGTTGGCCCAATGGACTGGCTATAGACTATACAGCAGGAAAACTGTACTGGGGAGATGCCAAGACTGACAAGATAGAGGTACGTCCAACAACAGTGTCAAAAACAAGTTGATGGGATGGCTGAGTTTGTTTGGGCCTGTTTGTGCGAAGAACTGGCTTGAGAACTGGTTGGTCTCAGTCGTATAAGGGGGTGTTCACACTATTCTATGTAATCAGATGCATTTTATGCTGATAAAAATGCTGATTTGTTCCTATATTAACTAACTACAGTCTCTATCACCATCAGCAAACAATAGGCTACTGATTTATGACACTGAGAAACAACTTTACTATAATTGCCATAAACAAATAAGAGTCACAAAGATGACTGTCAGTCTCTTCCAGCCCGTACAGCTATGTTTTACATTGTATGCCATTGATTTGCATTTAGTGGAAAAATTGCTGAATAGCTTTATGGCACAAGGAGATGGGAGGTTGCTTTATGAGCAGGAAGAGGGTAAAAACTCACTTCCAAAATATGTTTACTCTTCTGTAAAAACAAAAATGCCAGGGAGGAGGGACAGGAAGCACCAGGTATTGTATGAAATGTGGACTTATTTGAAAAAGCGACCATAGTCTCATTTGATTGCAAGAAAAAGGCACTGACAAAATAAAATTTAGAAAAATGACTTTGGGTTGGACAATTGGGTGGCTACATTCCTGCTTGTTAATCTGTCCTGCTGTCGGTCTGTCTGTCAACCTGTCTGTCCTGGCATTTTTTTCAGTCAGTTTCTGTCTGTCTGGCTGTCTGCTTTAACAGGCAGTTCAGTGTTCAAAACTGCCTCACCAGCTCATTCTTAGCTGGGACAGAGAGAAAGACCAGAGAAAAGTAAAAAGGAAAAGGGAGAGGCTGGAAAGAGAGGAGGAAAAGGAGGAGAAATTAGGTGTGTGTGTGTGTGTGTGTGTGTGTGTTGTAATAGTGAGCCCAGCAGAAGAATGTTGCATTATATAATACCTGGATAGACTCACACTCCTTTTCCCTCTCTAGCATGGATAGGCCTTGTCTGGTCTGTACTGGTCTGATCTGGTCTATTTGGTCTGGTATGATTTGATCTGGTCATGTACATGTTTTCTGCTCTCCATGACACACACACACACACACACACACAAAGGAAAAAAGAAAAAAAAGGACAAGAAAAAGACAGTAATTCTGACTGTAGGCTATGAGTGAAAGATGTTGATTGACAGATGGGCCTTGATCACGAGTTTATCTTTTCTCACCCCTGACTTTTACCCTCCTACACACACACACACACACACACACACACAGACAAGAACAATTACTCATAATCAATAGGGGTGTTTAATACATCGATTCTTAGATGCATCATGATGCGACATGTGACGATCAATAACGATTAACAAATGTTCAAAAATCGATTATTTTCCATGATGGCGAAATCACAGAAACACAACCGCAGCACCCGGAAGTTGGCCAGAACGAAAAAAGCCACCTGGACAGTTTTAAGGAACGGACTCATAACAGACTATTAGCCAACATGGCGGCAGCTAACTGGCTGGCTCCTGTCACTGAGCGTGAGATTCATCTTCAGGGTTAAAATCCAGCGTGTGGAGGCATTTCGGTTTTTATGAACATGAAGACAGAAAGAGCTATTTGTTTTGAGTTAAACTTGCTAGTACTGAAATCTGTGAAAAAGGCTGAGGATTTTTGGTTAAAAGTTTTATTTTTAAAGGATTTTGTTTGGAGGTCTTTATTTTCTATTACTGAATAGGCAGAATAATCTATTTGTTTTGTATCAATCCTGCCATTACAGAAATCTGTGAAAACAGCAGAGAATTCTGCTGTTTTATTTCTAAAGGCACTTTATGTATTACACTTTATGTAATAAGAGCAGCTTTTTGCTGTGGGAAATGTGTTGGATCGTTTGGTCTGATGGATACTGACAAATATACCTTGTTTAAAAGAAATCCTTTATGGAGAAAAGATGCATTGATAATCATGATAATCGTAATTATCATTACAATCGTTATAGTCGCTTAATAATTGAATTGTAGCACCCTGAATCGTAATTGAATCGAATCTCGAGGTGCCTAAGATGGCACACGCCTAATAATTAGGTTGTGGAAGACAGAAATCATAAGTGTAAAAGTAAGTGGTAAAGCTGCAACTTTTTGCTGGGGGCCGTGAAATATATTCGTATGGCTAATTTATAGATCTGCATCAAAATGGCTTGCTATGAAATAGGGGTCTGTTGCTCCTGTATAACCCACAGAGGCTACTTGTGTGCACCTCTCCAAAAACTGCACACCCTTTATCCACCTTTTCACCCTTTTTGAACATTATTCTGCCGTTTTTTTTCTACACCTGATACACCATGGGCATCTCTGGTGCCCCAGAGATTTGGCACATCAGGGGCACTTTGAGTCTGCAGCGGGACACAATTGGACACAGTGTGACACGCTTTGTGTACAGTGATTTTGGGCTCTAAATAAATACGAACTTGAACTTAAACTTAGCATGCTATCTGATGTATTTACATAGTGAACATAATCGATGATGTCAACATGGTATTGCAGCACTAGTGCATGACACTATTGGATTTAAAGGAATACTCCAAAGTTTTGGGCAAAATCCCCTTTTTCCGACTTACCCAGACTGAGACAAGATGATATTATTATTATTTTCAGGAGTCATTAGCCTAGCTCTGTCACAGTGAAAAAAGAAACCTTACAGCAACTCTGAAGCTGTCTTATTTACACAGTGTGTTACGTGTATTTGAAATACATGTCTTTTTTTTTGTTTGTTTTTTGTTTTTTAAAGAGTCATTTTAGGAGAAGTAAAATGGTTAGAACTATAACTGGAGATAAGCTAATGACTCCTGTAGAGTTCAAGTCTATATGCTAAGCTAACACAAAATGCTACCCATATGAACCAAACCTGTGGACGTACAGAGGTGAAAATGGTATCGAACATCTTGTATCAGTCTGAGCCAGAAAAAGGGTATTCTGTCCAAAACGGCCGTTTTGGACAGAATGGAGTATTCCTTTAACTGTAATGGGCTAAATCAGTGACTAGTTTGATCCATTTTGGATTGAGTTTGTAACACCACAAAATGCAGAAAAAAGTGAGTGCATTCTGAAGGCACTGCCATGTTTAAACCGGAGTGAAAACCTGCAAGAATCTCTGTGATGCATGATTGGAGACCACAGGTGTGCTCTGCAGCTGAAGCAGTCGCATGAGTGAAACCTGCAAACAAAACTGTAAAACTGCTTGTCATGCACTTCAGGCTGCTTGGCTATCATGAAAACCAGTGTGTGCACCTAGAAAATCTAAATTATTGATAGTGACTCCACACATAGTAGACATTCTTTTTACATCTTGTGCAGCTTCATTTTTCCAGCATGTAGTGTAATATTAGTAACATGAAGTCTGTGTCTGATTTGGAGCCCTGGAGGTCCCTGCACCCCACTCTGAGAACCAGAGGAGGATTCAGGGAGGTGAGGAGTATTG
>OMLF01054560.1:0-12161 GCA_900302615.1 Holocentrus rufus
AATGGAACAAACACTAAATAACCTCTCTGTCTGTCTCAAGGTTACTGTTCATGCATTTGTAAAATGTTACACATGTATTTTTTGTATCTCTCATGAGTGTACGCTTCATGTATACATTCAAAGTGTGTGTGTGTCGAATTCTGTGTGATTGTATGTCTGTGGCGTGTGTGTGTGTGTATGTGTGTGTGTGTGTGTGTGTGGCTGTAAGGGGCCTGGTTTTCCCCCTGCAGGCTGGTTTGAATCGATAGCGCTGGAAAGTGCTGAAATAGCAGCCTGACACACACACACACACACACACACAGAGAGAGAGGGTGACTCACTGGAGCTGAAAACATGAACAAGACTGCTGACTTCTGAAACAAGGCAAACAGAGAAGGAGAAGGAGAGAGAAACAGAAAGAGGGAAGAATAAGGCATGGAAGAAAGAAAGAAAGAAAGAAAGAAAGAAAGAAGAGAGAGCTTCCACATCAAGCTTATTTCTGCTCAGTTCTGACGAGCGTTGAGACTCAGTAGTGCTGCATTCCAACTGCAGTGTACTGTGTGTGTGTGTGTGTGTGTGTGTGTGTGTGTGTGTATGTGTGTGTGTGCATGCATGTGTGTCTTTTACACTCTTTGTACTACACTGTTGTTCTGTCAGGATCTAAATCGTCCACCTCCATCTTTCTGTCGGCCGACTTGTAGGAAACTTCTTGACCCAGGCACCAAACCTGTCAGTGGTTTTGTTTACATGCAACCAAGAAACCAGGTTTTTGTGAGTAACCAGGTTAAAACAGGAAATTTAACAGCACGTTGATGTTTTGTTACTCTGATTACTCAAAACCCCAGTTTACATGCAGTAGGTCAATAAAAATAAAATAGTTTCCTGAGCGCACATTTTTGTTGATCGTGTCAGTCTCCTCACTCTCTCTCTTTTCTTGCACATGCACACACGTAAAAAGACCTCCAGAAATCTTAGTACAGGTTTACATGGCCCAGTACGTGAGGAATAATCCAATTACTAAAGTGGATGAATTTTTTGCGAAATTACAAAAATGTGAATGTTAGCCAGAGAAAAGCTGAAGCGTTATAGCAGTTATTGAATACCCTGGGTCATGATTACACAATCAGACAATCTCAAGTCCAGGAGCTAAACCAGCAGTCAAGTCCATGACCTTTAACTTGTGACGTTGGTCATTAGGGCAGCTGTGCAGTCACAGTGTGTTTCAGTGGCGTCACTCTTGGCTGACGCCTGGACTCTGACCATGCTCTCGTGACAGATGGGGGTCACATGGTTACATGTATGTGTGTGCGCCACCGGGCGAAGCAGGAAGTCAGTTCATGTCGAGTGTCATCGCAGACTCTTGATGTGTCATTTAAAATCATACAGAGAAAAACTTCACCAGTTGCTTTAATAAACCTTTTTCACAACAGCCATTTTAACATGACGTAGCACACAGGTGTTAGAAATGACATTAATTAAGTTTCCATTCCATTTAAGTGAAGCAGAGTCCACACTTCACATTTCATGTATCTTGAGCTGATTGAATTGCCATCAGATCGCTAAAAGGCCAAGTGTACGTGGGTCCAAAAGACATTTGGGCTAAATTTTAATTGGATTTCTCAAACCACCTCAGGAGAAGTCTTGAGATGCATTGTGTTCACAAACTGGTCAAGTGTAAATGGATCCATCTACAGAAGATAAATGTGTCAGCACGATGTACCAATCAAAATATTACATCTCCAGCTGTGCCACAGAGGAAAAACAGAAGTAAACAAATAAATTTAAGATTAGAATAATGTCATATTAACTAATAGATAACATGAGCCTTTGGCTTGACTGTGTTATCAATCAGCTGTGTGTTGCTAATGTGAAATAAACCTCGGCCAGATCACCTGCTAACGTTAACAGTTAACATTACCTACCTTGTAAAAATAAAAACCTGCCTGTGCCAGTAGAAATAAACGCTTTGAAAACCATAGAAAGTCTCTGGAGGGAGGCGGCTAGTGAACATGGTCATCCACTGTTGCGTTAGATAAACATGCAAATAGATAGTGAGATACTGAGGCTACGATTGGCTACCAGTCCCTGACATAAAACACCAGTAAACTTATTTGGCTTGCATCGATCCTGATTTCTGTGAGTCCAACAGAGAAATAGTGTTTGGACCACCATGAAGCAAAAACAATGAGCATATAGAATACTTCAGAATAGCAGCAGATTATCTGGCAAAACATTAAAAACAGAAAAACATGACTGAAAGCAGAGTTGGTTTTTAATGGACACCACTGTTGTGCTAATGCAGGAGGGGAAGAGGAGGTCTGCCACAGCCATGACCGCTGTGTATCCAGTTAGTCTAATGCAGCGGTTTGACTGTTTTTTACAGGCAGATAATCCGTTCACCACCACAGTAATTCAACAGGCCTGAGCTGAACTCCAGCAACAAGAGTCTCAGTCAACAGTGTGTGTGCGTGTGTGTGTGTGTGTGGGTGTGGGTGGGTGGATGGGTGGATGGGTGCACAAGTATGTGTGTGTGTGTGTGTCTGTGCGTGTGTCTGTGTCTGTGTGTGTCGGTGTGCAAGTGGTTGGAGCTATTAAACATTCACCGGCTCACTCAGCTGCTGCTGCTGCTGCTGTTACGCTCCCAATCTGGGTCAAGTCTCCCTCCTCTCCTCCCTAAGCTACCTCTATCTCTCCATTCTCTCCTCCTCCTCCTCTCTCTCTTTCTTGCCCACTCGCTTTCTGTCTCTTTCTCTCTGCTCAACTCCCTAAGCGCTCTCTCTCTCTCCCTCTCTCTCTCTTCCTGTCTGTTTTCTTTTCTTTTCTTTTCTCGCTCCTCCTTGCTCTCTTTCTTTCTCTTTCTCTCTCATCACTGTCTGTCTGTCTGTCTGTCTGTCTCTCTCTCTCTCTCTCTCTTTCTCTCTCTCTCTCCCTCTCTCTCTCAGGGAGTATTTGCCTAGCTACAGAGCTCAGAGGCAGGCCCCTGCTCTCATCCAGAATCCAAGTCAAACAAAGATGCCTATAAATGATTGAGAGAGATGATAAATAATTTCCGCTATTATTTGTGTGGGAGGGCGTGTTTTTTGTCAGGCTGCCGCACACAGATAGACAGATATCTAAGAATAATGATGACGATAATTAATAATTCTTAACTCTGTATTGTTGTCACTTGCACATCTTTATTGCTGCTCATTAAGGGTTTTGCCCAATCTCGACTGCATGCCATTGTTGCGCTTATTGCAAAATTTTTAATGTGCAAACTGATGAGTACAAGACCGGTGATGGTGCTGATGGAGATAACGATGATAAAGATTTAACTGATTACAAATAAATTACTCTTAGTGAGATTATTGCAAATAAGATATGACAGTCATTACTGTTATTGAACAAATAAAGAGGCAGCCTCACAAGCTGGAAGGTGCACACATGAAAACATTTGGCCCATTGTGCACAAAAAAGTAGCGTGTGGTGTGTAATCCAACTTAATTAATCTGCTCTGCACTTGGCTTGATTTTGGAGCATCGCTAGACAATCAGAATGAGTGTGTTTGTTCAATTTCTGGACCCACAAGGACAGTTTACAGGCTTTGTGGCAAAAAGATGTCATGCATGTTTGTGAAAATATAAATACCATAGAGTCTAAGTGGTCTTCTAGCCGGTTCTCAAATCCTTAAAGCAGACTGTAGAACAGGAAATACATTTTGATGTCACCCATCACTGTGGTGAAATGCAGATGACAGCGCTGCTGACGCTTCAAATCAGCCACCTGCAGTGCAGCAAAGAACTATCAAATTAGGAGCTTTGAGTGACGCATCAGATACCACTTCCAGTTTGGGCCTTCAGTCTGGCTTGTTTTTTTTTTTTCTTTGTCTCTCTGCGTCATTTTTTTTTTTTTCTTTTGTTAAAAAACACGATGCGCGCATCATGAAATTATTGATTGACATTGTAAGGACACAGCCGTGGTGCTAATGTGGTCCTGCTCCCTCAGCCCAGTCGACTTCCTGGCCCTGCAGCTGGCCTTGGGGAAGTCCTGTCTACTTGCTGAAACAGTGAGTCAGTTACTCTAAATGGGTAGCTGAGCCACATTGCCTTTAGCCAAACAGCAATGAACACACACACACACACACACACAAATACACACACAGACACATGCACTGTTGCACATACTCTCACACATGCAGGACAGTTCTCCGGTTCTCCTGCCGGCTCTCCTCCTCACATATGTGCACATGTGCAAAACACACACACACACACACACACACACACACACACACAGTGCTATAGCAGTGTCTTTCATCATGTCAGCACCCATCACTGGTAATAGGTTGAGTAGAAACCCATATAACAGCTCTACTATATAAAGCCTGTTGCTACACAAGCTACTTGTGGCTGCTATTTTTAAGGTGAGACCCAACGCTTACAGCACTGACATCTCGGTTACCTCCAGGAGAACGGGCTCCTCGAAGCAGCAACTCTGCCAGCTCCTCCTGCAAAAATTCCCCTGTAAATATGTATTATTTTTCTCCGCCGATATTGTCTGACAACAAGCATTACAAATATTACTGGGATGAACGCGTGCATCAATCTACCAGTCCAAACTCCTATTATATATGTAAGTGTGTTATCTGTCTGGGAAATGCAAAAAGTGTTATCTGTTTGCAACTGTGTGTGTTTGTGTGTGTGTGTGCATAAAGTAGTCATCATATTTTTACCGGAACAGAACCAAACATGACCCAGATCTGACTTTTTTTCATTGCAGGCTAAACATGGAAAACTACCACATCTGGGTCATATGCTGTTAGAAATTCTGATTTCTTATTCCTGGAAATCGAATCTAGTCCCGACTGTCATTGGTATATGGAGTGGAGCAGCGTCACCTTTGATGGATTATAATCTGCATATTGTGCGTGATGTGATTGACAAATGGACGAGGTGCTTTGCAGGTTTGTCTTTGATCATTTATGCGTCGATGAATCGTTAAAGCGAGAAGTGAAGCCACTTGCGATGGATCAGAAATCTAATGTTTATCTGGTAGCTCAACCTCTTCCCTCTCCATTCCGCACCTCCACCTACCAGAGTTGTGAACAGCACTTGTCTTCAGCCTGTTGATGTTTCTGATGACAGCTGCCATCTCTACAAATAGCTCCTGCAACAGCCTGGGAAGGGGTGAGAACGTTCACAGCCCTGTCCTGCTCTGCTTTGCTCTCAACACCACACACTGCAAGAGTGGGAGTGGAAGACGCAGCTATAGTGATACGGCTATACCTCACCATCCACTGTTTGTCATAAAGAAAGATACAGCCAACAAGTACAATATATGGTCATAGACAGGTTCCCTCAGGTGGCAAAACATGCAGCCCACAGCAGCTTCCTGAACGAGCTGGGGAGCAGACGTACAGACCGTGTCGACATGGTTATGTTCATGACACAAAATAGAGATTTAGAATGTTTACTGATGATCTAAAAATTAAGGGTGCAATGATTCCATTCATTGTATCAGTGTATTGATTATAAATTGCGGCCGACTCCACAGCATCAGTCTCCTAAAAGAAAGAAAGAAATAGAATGAATCGCTCTGACTTGACCCAAATCAATAAGAAATGCACTGGATTGAATCATTCGCTGTTCTTCACAGAAAATGACATGGGTTGTGTTGATCTAACAGCAAACTATAAATTGCAATGTTTTTGTCAGTGATGTTTCAGTAATTATGATGTCTGTTTTTTTTTTTGCACATTTAAGAGGAAAAAGGATAGCCTTACAATATTGTGATTTACAAACTTCAATCAAATTGAATCATTCAAAAATATATACAGTATATAAATAAGATAGATAGACAGACAGACAGACAGATAGATAGATAGATAGATAGATAGATAGATAGACAGATAAAATCGTTCCTAGATCCTTAAATCAAATCACCAGTGAATTGTGAATCAAATTGAATCTCTCATTCACGCCCCTACAGGAAATAGCATGTTTGGGAAGCCATCATATATCTATGATTTAGCATCATTCTGTGAGAAAGAGGTGGCTGTCCTGCTAAAGTGGCAGGTAAAATATGACCCCACCACACCTAAGTGAATGGTTGATAAGTGGGTATACTCTAATATCAAAGAAAATGCATTTATCCTGCTGCTGCTGCCACAAGCAGCCGGTATCACAGAATATCTGATACATCACATCCAGAGGAGTCGGAGACACAGTTTAGGCTTTTATGGTTTGATGCATGTAAATAAATTTGATGTAAAGTAATTCTCCGGTAAGATAAAGATATTACCACAGATGAATTTCTTAATTTGACAAAGATCAAACTGAAACTCGTTAATTATTTAAAACATCATGTAAATTGATACGCGCTACCCCAGCACAGCATGGCACGACTCAGTTCATAAAGCACATAATGATGCCTCCTTTAACGGATGACATCACAGAACCCAGAGGAGGCTTGACTTATTACCGCTCTGCCTAATATAACAGAGGCTGGATCGAGGGGGAGCGACAGCGAGAAAAGAAAAGGAAGAGAGAGAGAGAGAGAGAGAGAGAGAGAGAGAGGAGAATAGGGAACAGATGGGTTTGGGTTGAGGTGGGAGTGATGAGGAGAGAGGAGGCAAAGCCGAGAAGGAGAGGAGGGGAAAAAGAGAGGACAGGGCAGGAAGAGGCAGCCACATCAAATCTGATTGGGATCAAAGTCAGCATGAGGGAAAGTAGTCAGATCATGTCACACTTGTGGAACGTAACTTTCGGTGATATGAGGCTGAAAGATTTTTACTGTAATTTACTGTACTTTTATCAACAATCAAGCATGAACGCCCACGGTGGCCATTCATTACTGGTGGCCATTTGATGCGATTTAACCTTGGCTGTGGTATTAGATTGGAAACCCCCCACCCACGCACCCACACACACACACACACAGTGTTAATTTTACTTGCCAGGAAGGAAATAGTGTGATCCGCTTGAGTAGGTCCCTGGACATGAATCTAAAGGCAGTGGGGAGCGTGCAGAGCAATCAAGTGATAAAGCTTATTATCTGAGAGGAGCTATATTCTAAGACTTATTATCTACCAGGAGTTAAATGACTTTCAGGTCCTCAAAGGCCCGATGGCCTGGTTTGACTTGGCAGGAGAGGGAGAGAGGAGGTTGAAGGAAGGGGAGAAGGAGGCAGGTGAAGAAGGAGAGGACAGAGGAGAGGGAGGCAGCGTGCAGAAAGGAGACGGGGGAGGAGAGGAGAGAGAAAGGAAGAAGAGACAGAGGAGATAGGAGGAGTCAGACAAAGAGAGAAGGAGGGGAATGAGGAGAGGGAAAGAGGAGGTGGGACAGAGAGAGGGAGAGGAGGAAGAATAGAGAGAGGAGGAGATGATTCATAGGTGTAGGCAGTCATTTTCACTGTCTTTTTGCAACTGCTGCGAAACCAATTTTCTGGTTACGGCTGGAGAATATACAGTACTTCATAAACCTGCAGAGTGCTGCATTGTGTCTTTGTTGAAGCGAGTCAGATAGTTTACTACTATAGATAGATAGTTTACAACTTCTGGATGGCACAAGTGTTGGCATAGCAACGATAACGCTCAACTATCCATGCTTGCTAGGAAGACTGGATTGTATCTTTCACAAAGCGCATGGCCTGAACTTTTCTTTGCATAATGTGGTGTAACAGCTGATCAATACAAACTTATTCCAATGTTATCTCATCAGATTAATTGTAAATACTCAGTAAGGAAAGCACTGAACTTTGACCCAAACATTTCCACCTTTGCAATAGTTTTGCTTTAGGTTGCTGCTGTGATCCTTCACTGCAAACGACTCCTATTTACTTACTATAAAAATACTGTAATCATACTTGAACATATTTTGTGTAGATGTTCCTTTTCCTGCCATTTTCACAATGTTGGGATTTATCTGATGCATCATTAATTTCTTTGTGGTGACATACATCAATATAACTCTCATGCTCCAATCAAAAATCAACTTGACAATGACATTTTTCCCTTTAAAAATTCCCCTTAGAATTTGAAGTCAGTCTTCCATGATATCTTAAACTTGCAGGTGTGTTTATTCACATTTGAGTCCTCCATTTCTTTTTTATGGCATGCACTTTTTAGTGTTGCTATTTATAACAACTATAGCATCTTGGTGAATGAGTTATGTTGGGAACATCATATCAACTTGATAAAATTTACCATTGTCTCAAAAACATAAGCATCTGGTCTGTAGTTGGCTACTTAGCAGCTAATGGCTAACTAGATTGCTGAGCAGTTAAATGTTTTAAATTGATAATTTACTGGTTGTTTTCTATAAATAAACTTCGCTGTACTCCTCACTTAATGATGTTAATATTCTCCTGTGAAACCCGACACAAGAACTGCTGAATATCCAAGTATTGCAGCAGCAAAATGTTGTGTTGAGGCTTCCAGGCAGCACTGAGGATGCTAAGTAATGCACACACTGTCTGCTGGCTCACTAGATAGTGTGGGATTGTCCCCGCAGTCTGGGACAATCCCTCTTTAAACACGCAGTGTTGACAAAGATTATATCAATTATGGGTGGTAAAGTCCACAGAGTGTGTTACTCTATATAACAAGGATTAAATCCGTTAAAAAGTAGTCAAGTAGCAGTAAAACTGCAGACATAAAGGAGCTGTAAAACAAATTTTAAAATGAACTACTCGCTACTCAATTGTAGTACAGCAACTACCACACTTGTAATTACTTATTATCGATACTTTGTATTTTATGACACACAGTAGGCTTTATTCTACCACAAAAGAAACAAAACAGAGAAAAAACTACAACAAACTGCTTTGGTTGGTTAAGATTACTCTTTATTATGAAGTGCCACAAAATGCTTTGTGTTCATTGTGCTTACATTGTCTGAATACTGGCTCAAAAAAACCCCAGGAGATCCTCTCTCTGCAACAGAGAGCCAAACCTCCTGAGAGAAGGTGTGTCAGATATCGCTATACAGCAGTAAAAATGTCTCAATCCAAAGGATTCTTTACAAACCCTCTTGCAATAAATGATTATTTAGGTTATCGTCATTCTTTAACTTGGAAATACAAAAAAGAAGAGAGGTCAAGCTAGTACAAGGTTTTTAATTCTTCTCTACCTGAATTCTAGTTAGTTTCATTGTGCTACTTTCTTTAAGGTGGAGATGACTAGAATGGAAGTGCTTAGAGAGAGCAGACCTGGAGCTCACCCAGAGACAGACAGACAGACAGACAGACTCACAGCTAAGCCATTCTGCCTTAAGACTACTAGACAGGCACACAGCAACAACTAAGCCGATTCGCCTCAATGCATTTTGACTGCAGTGCAAAGTTTCAACCAGAGTCCTTAATACACAATAAAATTTGTGAAATGTAAACAAGAATTGGAGACATCACAGCCGAAGACACCGTCAACATTATTTTAGCGAATCTGTAACCATCACGCTGTTTGGTTGGCTTTCCAATGCAATCACAACAGTAGAGACGGTTGTCTCTGTTATCGCTGTATTTCACAAATAAGAAAACATGAGAGGTAAGATTTTAATGACTTGATCGTAATAGCGTACTGCTACATGTGTCTTCGATAATGATGGGTGTCTGCACGTGTTAAGATGTTCTGAAGATGTTTTCATTTGGAGAGAATGAAGCTAAACGTGGTGTCCTTGCCCTACTTGTGCTTGTAATACTGAATTTGTGTGCAAGGGGGAAGCACATTCGGTTACAACTTGATATTTCTACTGGCTTTGTGGGATTTATTATAATTATTGAGTCCAATGTTAGACAATTCAGTGCCTCACACACAGAAAGGCCATGAGCTGTTAGCCTAGCAAACGAGAGCTCCCTTACATGCTCCAGCAATGTGGAAAATGATGTGTTCTTCAAAGCTAGAACTGTATGACTAATTTGTTGATAAATCCTTCTAATTCAAACAGCGGCAGCAAGTGTCTAGTTCACACATCAGGGAGAGAGACATAGCTGGACAAGATCAACAAAAATGACTGGCAATTTCTCAACTCAAATAGCATTTGTTCCGGTAAGAACACAAACACCCACCTTATTACTGAGTTGTGAGCTACATAAAAAAATAGCTTCCCTTTGGTTAAAGACTCTGATCAGGACCAAGTTCGCAAACTATATCAGTGTCCTGCAACACACCACATTCAACACAATGTCATATCAGATCAATGATGAATCAGACAGGTAATTTAACACAGTAATTGAGTTAAACGATATCTACATAAAATGCCATGTCAGGTATAAATGAAATTAGGCAATGGGTGCATGTAACAGTGCAGGCTCTACTCTTGTCCCTATAACCCTAAATGATCTTAGATATCAATCAACCCCCTCTCTAATTGAGCAATCTCATGCCCGAGGAAGCACTGTGATTATCAACACTCCTTTGTCAAACAGAGTCGTCCATCTGAATATTAAACATGTTTCTTTTTCTGTCCCTGAAATCTTGACAGTAGAGGGGGGTTAGCAGGACACCACGGATTCTCTCTCTCGTTGCCCCTCAACAGTTCATCAACAGGCACTGTGATGTGTGTGTGTGTGGGTGTGTGTGTTGGAGAGGTGAGCACACAGTCTTACAGTGTGGACATATGGTTTGTGTATGTAGATCTGGGCACTCAAATTTTGTATGCATATCTGTGTGTCCTCAGTCTGTCTCCCAGGAAGCTCCACAAATCTGCAGAAAAGGTTTCTGAGCTGCAGAGAACTGGGTTCAGCAACACTAAGCTAGTGTTGGCCAACTAGAGCAAGGGTTAAACTATCTATGGGTTAGGGCTGGTTAGAGTTAGTCTATCTGTAGGCATATCAGGCATAGGGTTAGCCTATGGTCGGCCCATTAGGGATGAATCTGGCCTACTGCAGGCTAATTAGGACTTGGGCTAACTTATCAATGGGCCTATTACGGTTAAGCTGCAATCAGACCAACGAGCTAAAGTGCAAGCTATTTTTGCTGTTTAAGAATGTATGATCTGTGGTTTGGAGTTGCATTGGAAGTGCTGTGGTGGATATTAATGCAGGACATTGAAAGCTGAACTCAGTCCAACTTCAACATACAATGTACCACATGTTGTTTTATATTGAAAGCATAGCAATAATTACTTAATAGCCAGTGTGCTACTAATCACTTTGAAGTGGTGCACGTCTCATTGCAAAAGCTTCCAGTCTGATTGCTAGCTTAACCTTCTTTTAGAGGGCCAGGACAAAGCTAAGAGAGATCTTATTAAAATGTCTGTCATAGGTCTGTTACACTCAAACCAGCTGAATTAAACAGGCCTGAGCTTTCAACACAATTAAGTGCCACTGTAACATATCAGAACCCTCAACATGGAAAACTCAAATGGAAATTCTGTATTCATTTATCTTTGTACGTTTTATTAATGGCCAATGTTACAAACTGGCTCGGATGCTTAATTTCATGTCCCTACCTGTTGAGGTTTAGTTACCCAAGGTGTTCTCAGGGTAATGTTGTTACTTTTACTCCTATTAGAGTTAGCCTAGCATAGGTCTCTCAGGTTTGGGGTTGTCCTACAATAGGCGTCACTCCTAGCAGGCCGCTGATCCCAGCCTCTCTAGCCTACATCCTACTTTAGTTCTACTCACTAAGAGGCAGGCAGTGCATAACAAGAGAGGAAAGACAGGACTTTTCTTTTTGTTTCTCTAACACTACATTGGCATGTTCCCTGATGTCTGTAATATTAGTATTTTTCTGTTTATGACTATAAGTGAAGTAAAACATACCTGATTTTTAAACTGCTATACAGTAGTAGGTAATACTTCATAACTTCATCATAAAATACCATGCATTAGGTGATTATTGCTTTTCAAGAGTCCTACGGAGGCTCCAAGAGAAAAATATTGCCCTCAGGTGCTATCTATAGGATTTTGGCAAAAATCATAAGCTTTTTATGATGTTGGCATAGATTTCATTATTTTTTTGCATGCAATAATGTTAATAAGAAAAAGGTAAACAACATAATAGGAAAAATAGTACTCAAAAAAGTGATATATGCTTTGGCCTGTAGTGATAAAAAGAGATTGGCAAATATACATACATATACAGAAATTAAAGTGCAACAAATATGTTTCACGATATCACTTCATTGTAACCAAGTTAAGACAAATTTTAAAAAAGAAAATAAATAAATAAATAAATAAATAAATAATTAAATAAATAAATAAAATTA
>OMLF01054564.1:0-15186 GCA_900302615.1 Holocentrus rufus
GTTGTCGCTCTCCGTTTCACTGCGGTCATATAACTGATTATAACCAGAGAGCAATAAAAACTGATCTGAGGTCTGCTATCTGATTTAAATATAGTGGGAGAGAGAAGTCAGCTGTGTGTGTGTGTGTGTATATGTGTGTGTGTGTGTGAGAGAGAGAGAGAGAGAGAGAGAGAGAGAGAGAGAGGTAGTAAAAAGAAAAGAAATGTGCCAGAGATGAAATGAGTGGAAGTGTGTGTTTGCGTTTGCGCGTGTGTGTGTGTGTGTGTGTGTGTGTGTGTGTGTGTGTGTGTGTGCCACTCAGGTGTGGGGTGAAGAGAGGAACAGCAACACGGGGAGATAAAGGAGTGAAAGACAACGCAAAAGATAAAGCAAGAGAGGAAGAAAGGAAGAAATTAAACAAATTGATTATTGGAGATATTAATGAGGGCTTGAAGGTGGAGGGGTGAGGGGGAGGGGGGCACAGAGGAGGTTAAGAGATTTGCTTTGATGGAGGCGAGGTCGGTTGTTGCCTTTGGTGACAGGTTCAGACGATCAGGCCGGTGTCAGTGTCGGTATCACCCGACACAACAGGAAGGGGAAGCAAAAGGCCTCGACTGATGATGTCACCACTGCCGCCAGCCAACCGGGAACTGACAGACAACACCACAGACCGTCCTCTGAATTAAAAATCAGGTGGAGGTGTTGTAACTCATTGTCAAGTTTCTGACTGAACTGTTTGTCAAACTTTTTACATTTTCACTTTCATTAAGGCGCGAACCCTCATTGGAAGTCGTTTTGCCCCAGGCACCTTGATATGAAAAAAAAAACAAAAGGTTTGTGTAAATTGTTTAGATGTCATGCTTGAACACCCACAAATGGATTCAAAGTGGTGAGATTCAAATTTAAAACAGTGAATTAAATTATAGTGAAATTGAACTGCTGCTCATTGTGTTGAGGACCCTCTGGAAACCCCTCCAGGACCCCCGGGGCTCCCTGGACCCCACTTTGAAAACCACTGAGTTGAGTGACAGGGACCATCAGAATCATCCATGTGGTCCAAAACAGTGTCATATTTCACTGTAGCCACATATCATTTAAAATGACTTAACCGTTAGCTTTAGCGCAGAATGCTAATCGCTTATGAACACAGTGTGTGCATTAATCAGCTCAGTATTAGCATTAATTCAACATAGCTGATGTGTTTCAGGTCAGCAACCACATATTCCTCCGCTACGATTTGTAGCTGAACATCATCTCCCATCATGCACTGCATCCACTTCCTGTACAAACAGAGACAACAGTACCTGGTGATTCAAAACAGTTCTATCATTTGTTTCTGTCATATTTCGCTAGGAGACTCATCCCTAAATAATTTAAGATTGCTCACGATTTAGTTTTATAGCCGCTACAAACTCATTCCTCACTTTTCATAGAATGCTAACTGCTATGTAAATGTTAGCATGGAGCGCCTCAGCTACAGATCTACCACATGAATGATTTGTGTTTTCATCATGTAACAGGTAAGATGACAAACAGGCCGATCATCCAAACATGTGGCGAACTGCTTTCATCAACCATGTAGGTCGTTTTAGAAGCTTTGAGATAAACGCTTTAGACGTTTTAAATTACCACAGGAGTTTATGAGAGTTACGCTGGAGGTGATTTTAAATTCACCTACAGTCTGTAATGTGACAGTTTCATCTGGCTCATGTGTGTCCATTCATCTCAGCCAGGTGGGATCTGCTCTGAGAGAGAGAGAGAGAGAGAGTACTACAGGTTAATAATGATGGATAATGCTAATGAAGTGGAAGAAGGGAGGAGTTGATAAGCCTCTGACTTAGGGATTTGGACTGCACTGTCTGATAGATTAGCACACACACACACACACACACACACACACACACACACACACACACACATGCAGACACACACACATGCAGACACACACAGTCGCCCCCACTTGGCTCAGTATAATTCATGCAAGCTGCTTGTGTAATAAATTTTGCTGTTAATTAATTAAAGAGAACCACCAGGGGTTTCCTCTGGGTCAGAACTGAATGCAGAACATGAAACACAACATGCAACAACCTTCATACATGTGAAACATCTCTACAGCAACACTCCAGTACAAATCAACCATCAATAATCAAATTATAGATAGATTATAGATGAATACTGATGGGATTAATACACCAGGTATGCTGTTTGTCCTTGTCCTATGAATTATGGATTAGGTCCTTCTTCCTATTAACAGCCACATCATTACAGATTACACGTATGTCATGTACTTTTTTATTTTTTGGTTGTTAGTAATATTTAAAACTATAAATGCAAACACTAATACAATAAAAAGAAGGAGGGAAAAAGTAAAATGATTATGGTATATCTTTAACAGGTAGTGTTGCAGACTCCCAATAAACTTCTTCTTCTTTTTTTTAAACTTTATTTAACCTATATATATATCCAGGCAAGTTAATTAACAACTTTGTGCTTGAAGTGTACATATAAATATACAGTAAGATGTCTGGCCCTCTAAAAGATAAAATACATATTAATATACAGATAAATATTAAAATATCCTTTAGACTTAATTTAAAATTTCACAAACTATTCCCGTGCACTAAAATATATATATGGGGGAAAAAAAATATACCCTTTTCTTCCAGCTCTGTGTTTCCAGATCTCCCACCTTGTTGTGTCCAGTTATGATTTAATACTTCAACTGAACATTATCCATCATTATCACAGCTAATCAATGTTGCCTCTGTCCTGCTAATCTAATAAGCAGTGCCAGCTTCCATATCTCGCACATTATGGTCTGGTTCCATTTGCATCAGATAACATTTAGCAGAGTTAGCCAGGCGAGTGAAAGAGATTACTTCATATTAACAGGTCAGCTATATTTCATTACGCTCTTGCCTGCTGAACCTGCAGTAAAATGTAAATACATAATGTGACACAATAAACATGCAAAAACCTTTACAGAATGGCCTCAAAAATGTCAGGACAGGAATAAAGACATTAAAATAAAATGTTGAAATATTTAGAAAATAAGCATTAAGAACTTTGCCTTCATCCTTACCAGTGGTTTTGTCCAATAAATTGATAATAATTATATTTCTCCTTGCTCATCCCTTCCTTCTGTGTTGAACTGTGACCACCTTGTTGTGTCTGGATTTACAGATTAATACTTTAACTCTTGCAACATTACCATCGTTAATCAATGTACTTTCTGTCCCAGTAATCTAATAACCATTGCCAGCCCCCATATCTTATTACGCTCTGATGCCTTTTGCATCAGATAACATTTAGCAGACTTAGTCAGGAGAGTGACACCAATTATTAGGCTAAGAAGAAGGATTAAAGGGATTACCTTCAGTGTATCTGATTCAGGATTCGTGGCATTTAGGAAACGTGGTTGTTATATCTGTTGATTTATGACCTTCCTGTCCTGTGGTTTGTGATGTGTGGGGAAAAAAAAAACTAATTACTACATGGGATCTATATAAGATGGTCAGCGGTAGTTTATAATAAAAAGCACCTTTATCATATTTGTCCATGATATAGTGTTGAATGTTAGATGTTGTGAGTGGATGTTCATCTGTAGCTGTATATGCTGCACTTATAGCACAAAGTGGTAGGCACATATCCTTTCATATTTTTATCCTGCAGAGAACGGTAAAAAAATAATTCACATGGATCTTGACGCACAGCATGATGATTCAGGGCTGGTTGGATAACTGAAGCTCTTGTTTGGAGAGGCATTAAAATCCAAAAAAGGCTGGAAGAGAACCTGAACAGATTATGAAGAATCTGGTGGTGCAAATGGGTTAAAAATATCTAAAACTAACTGCACAACAGTTTGCAGAACTTTTAAACATGTCCCTTCCTGAAAATAATTTGAATCTGTCCAAATATCTTTTCAACTACGAAATGCGAGTGCTGAGAAGGAAAGCAGCTGAAGTTCTTTAATCGTTCTTATGGCTGAAAATCCTGTCAGATGTAGGCAGCCAATCTGCACCGCAACCACAAAGTCACTGTGTGATTTTACACTGAAATTAATTTGGTAATGAAGCCAAAACAACAACAACAACAAAAAGGGTGTTATTGCACACTGTATGTGTGAATTCTGTCTCGGTGTGGATTTAATTATCTCCAAATCAAGAGATTCATTATAAAGTAAAATGTCCATAAATTGAAAAACTTTTGACTCCTGTATATATTTATATATATATGTATTTCCACCATCAAGGTGCGGCACATTATGGGTAATAACTGAGGATATGAGTCATCTTAAGATGTCTGCTTGCAAAATAGTTTTTGTTTTTGAGTTGGAATCATCTGTGGTTTAGAAATATCTGCTGGTGGATTTCAGGTAGCATTTAATGGATGTGCAGCATCTTGGAATGAAACCCCTCAATGATCCCCTTTTTTATTTGATGTTTCCGTGTGTGATGTGTGCTGCTGTTGACAGTTTAGCACCTTAAAAGGATAAAACCGAGTGTTGCAGCACTTATGAATATGGATGAGGGATATTGAACACCCACACCATGTATTTGCATCTGCTGTTCATTTATATGAGTTCGTCAATCTTCAAAACAAGACACCTGGGAATTGTGTTAAAAGCTCTCACTGCGGTGGTTTACATCTGAATTATGGACCTCAAAATCATCCTCTCAATTTTATCAAATGTTGTTTTTAAGTGTTGCAGATTGCCAACTTTGGCAACTGTCCTGGAATAGAGGAAAATTATCTCCCTAAAATGATTTCTCCTCTGATTCCTCTCAGTTGTCCAAGGCCATTAAATATGTGGGAGACCAGTCCATCAGTGAGACCTGTGTGTTAATGGATGACATGGACTTACAAAGTGCAGGCCATAAAAATATCCAGTCAGAAAACTTTTTTTTTGAGTTGTACAGAGGTTGTCTCCGTTCAGTCGGATTCTGCGATCAATGCTCTGCTGGGAAAAGAAATGGAGGAAGTAATTCTAACGCTTTTTGCTTCATCAGAACGATGTAATCCAGATTTTAAAATTCAAAAGATTTTCACTAGAACACATTTGCCTGGCGGATGCTGATTAGTTAAACTGGTTTTACTAATACTACTTAACTACTGTGTTTTACTGGAAGGCAACACGTCCTTTTGGACATTTGGCAAACATTCCAATAACTTCACAAACATGATGAATCCTAGCTTAAAACTCATGATTACATGCTAGCCAATATAACCACAAACAATTTAGTCCCTGCTGTAAAAGAAACTGCTTCCAAAGGTGCATGGAGACATGTCCGCAACTATGCAACTAGATGGCTTCAGCCCAAGCTTGTCTTTGTATCTGATGGAGCCAAATGCTCCACGTGAAAGCTGCCAAATATCAGCCGCCCTCCAGTCACAAGCTGAAGATCGCAGCTGAAATACACCCTGCTGGGATTTGAACAGTAACCCTTTGTTTAGCTTCCCTAATCTAGAGAGCATTATCTACAGATTGGAAGTCGTAGTTCTACAGACATTTCTTGGAGGCAGACCTGCTCTGATGGCAGAAATAATCTGATTGACTCAGTTAAACCTCGACAGCTGAAGTTGAGAATTACAGTTTTTGGATCACCGCTAATCTTGAATGGCAAAGAAGGAACCCTTGGCAAAATATAATTCAAAAAATAAGCGGCCATACCTTCATGGGAGGTCAACTAGGCTAAATAGCTAACTTAGCTAACTTAAAGGGCTAAAGTGGATTTTATTTTCAGTCAGTAGCAAGAGGTGCTTGGCCTTGTAACATCAGCTGCTGTCTCTCTTGAGGCTGCTTCACATGACACGCATTGAGTGTTGCATGAAATGCAAGTGGGGCGGCGCCTCCGCATGAGAGGAACTGACTGCTAAGCTGTAATGGAAGCATTATGAAAGGTCAGCATCAGACAAGGTCAAAATTCAAATGATTTGAACTCGACGCCAGGCATGAGCCGGGTTTCAGCATGAACGCCACAGGAAATAAATGGTTTGATGTCACGTCGAGTGTTTTGACATTGACCATGTGTAACCAGCTTGTCTCTTAGCTTTGGCCAGAATAGCTGTGGTTCTTTGGCTCCGCCCACTCAAGTTTCACTCAGATGATTTCTGCCTCCAGAGCATCCTCCTATCCATGCTTCCAGTATCAATCTACTGACAGCACTTTCAGCTCAGACACCTGAATTCACTAATTTTCGATTCAGCTGCCATCAGCGCCCACATAAATATTGTTCTGAGATGGAAAACACATTAGCAGTCGGCCTGTGGCGAGTTCAAACCTGATTTATCGATCATATGAGAGCTGTAGGGCAACATATTGAAGTGTGAACATCTGCAAAAACACCTTGAAAAAAAAGCTTGTGGATGCTTCAGTCCAAATGGAAATGGAAACTTTAACCCTGACAGTGTCGGTGCTGCACTGTACTTATTGAGCTACACTGTAAGGCAATTAAATTGAAATGAGAGAAGAAGCTATAGTAAATGATTATTAACAATTCAAAGTGCTTAAATCCAGTGTGAAGAGGGTGTCAGCTTGTACGCATGATAATTATACAATCTTCCCATCGCCTCCGGGCTTTGTTCTGCATGTTTAATCACTTGTGGTGTTTTGGTGCTGAAGGATTTTCCCACTGCTTCTGCTTTGACTTAGTTTAGCAGAAGTTTACTTGGTAGCGCAGAGAAAGAGAGAGACGAAAACGCTGATGAAAACATCGAATGGGGAGATCCAAACTGTTACTTGTGCAGGTGAGAGGCAGGGATTATAAAAACATCTCAGCTCAAAGCAAACCACAAAACAACTGCAGAAAATCAATATTACAAGCTACGATACAACTGCAGGGGAAAGCAGAATCTAAACAACAACAGAACAAAAACATGCTGTAAACAGGCTGTGTGAAAAAGTAAACCAACAAGAAGATTTAAAAGATGGTGAGAGGAATAAAAAAGAATTTGGGGAACAAAAAGTAATCACAGGGATATTATGGAGGACAGTGACTAATTTGTGATTTGAAATAAATTTTCAATAAATTTGAAAGGCAAGGGAAGGGATTCTGGTGTTTGCATTTATAAATAGCCCATAAATATGGTTTTATGCACAATGGGATCAATTAAGTAATAATGCCACACCTTAAAGTCCTGCACTGCACTTCCCAGAGACCATCTGTCAATCAAACAGTGTGGGCGGGACTTACGGTTTCCTGTTGATGGAGTTTTGAGTTTTTTTTGTCTGTTCTCTCATGGTGGCGATCGCTGCTCATGCTGACTACCCAGTTCTTCTTCTTCTGTTTATTCCAAACAAACCGGGAACCTAAATCGCATCACTTCCCGTGCAGCAGGAAGGAGCTACCAGACACCGAGTGTTTGGAACAGACAGTGGAAAAGTTCCATTGAAGTTCTTAGTATTGCGTGGTTTCTTCGTTGCTCTTTATTAGGCTGTATGTGATTCAACTCCGAGATAGTGGCATTTCCTGTGAGTCCCACCAGATGAAGGTTTCAGCATCTGTCCTGACCTGGAGGTTACACTTAAATCCCCACAAAAGCTCTGGTTTGCCCTTTGCGGCCTGTCCTTGATCAAGACTGTGAGCTGCCGCTGTGCCTCCGACCCCGAGAGTGAGTGACTGAGTGTGGATCATCTTTGTCCTGTTTCGTGTTCACACTGTTGCACCTGTTCACCCCCTGCCGAGCCAAGCAGCATCTTCACACTCACAAACGAACAGCCTGCACCTTCACACACATTTATACAGATCTATAAAACAGCCACAGTCGTCTGCTGCTGGACACTCAGCCGCTGCAGTGGAGCAGGTCGGGGTTAAGTACCTCATTCAATGGCACGTTCAGTGGCACATTGGCATTTCTCATGCACTTCAATATTTTTCTATTTGGTCCACCATTTGGACACTAAAGCGACTCTAGTGGGTCACTGTGGCCAAGAACCCCATTAACACCCTTTCACATTAATATTGGTTTGTGTTTTTTTTAGCACTTTTTGTTTCTAGACTCGATATCAGTGTGTCCTCGACAGTTGTACAATTAGAAGTCGTATAAAACCCCGATCATTTCAATTGAAGACATGCCCACATCTGCTTCAGACAGTTCAGCAGGATAGTCAAAATTTCTGTGCAAAATTCCCTACTTCTTTCTAAAACCACAGGCTTTCTTTAGACTGATGTTATTTTTAGGGAATAAAATGTCCAGGTGTTGAAACTACTTGTACATTTTTCAGTCTGCTGCAGAAATATGTTCATCAGGTATGTTGGAGTGGATTATCCAAACTCTGGAGCGTTTACTCCTTTAGTTCAGTGCATTCAGGTGACATCAGATATCTGCACTGACACCCCCAAAGTTCAAGTCTTGATCCTCTTCCAGGTGAATTGTGGTCTGGTTCATTAGGATTGAGGAAGTCAGCTGTTTCTCCGCATGCTCTTAACTGGTATGGACACCAAGGCAAACTCTCTGTCCAATAAACAAGCTACATGTGAGCTACTTTTACCCACAGGCTCTGGTCCACTTATAATTGGGCAGTGTGAACGAGCCAGCTGCCTTTCTGCTGTGGTTCAGACCAAAGAAAATGTTCTGTTGTTGTGATCGCACCCTTACACTTCTTTCAGACCAGCTGCAAGCGAGCATCTGTGTGTCTGCAGCCTGAATCACAATAGAGAGGAAAGTGTGTAAAAAAAAAAAAAAAAAAATCCATCCCAGATGCAGTTGGCCTGTTAAATTCCTCGCATGCTTGAAACTCAGATGCCTTTTGGTTATATGTTTTGTTCCTGTCCTGTATTTTTATTTACTTATTTATTTATCTTTATGTCCATTTATTAACTTCTGTGAAGCAGAAGATAAATTTCCTCTGGTGGGCAGTAAAATTCTATTCTGGGCAAAATATTTCCACAACTGCTGTGATTGGTCGAAAAATCCGCCATGATATGCCAGCTGTGACAACTGTCCCTTAACCATAACTCTAGCCCTAACTGTGCATGTGTATCTGGCTCACAACTATATTGGGATTCTTAATAATATATCAGACACGTCTTCTTATGTAAAGAACCACATTCCTGATCGTACTGCATGCAGCGTGACTAATGGTTCCATCGATCATAAATGCCTAAATTGGAGCATAATGGCTGTAATTAGCAGAAGTTTCTGAAGGTTTAATCATACTTGTCGAAGCCAGGGTAGTTGTTTGCACTAACTTTGCCTTGGCGACCGGTATCTGTGTCTTCTGTCGCCACGTCGCCCGTCTCCACCGCCTCTGAGCCGTTTGCCATCGAAGCCTGTTGGCAGCATGTCTCCTCTCCCCTGTAGCCTGTTTGTTGTTCAACAGACTGCTTACTAATTTTAGACCCAGCGTGCACACAGGGCTGCTAATAGAACTACTGTGTGTGTGTGTGTGTGTGTGTGTGAGTGTGTGAGTGTGTGAGTGCGGTGGATTAATTAGTTTCCGGAGAAATCTGCAGTTCCAACTTGTCTCTTTCTGCTCCATCTTCTCACATCTTAGCACCTGCCTGACACAGAATCCATTTGTGTGTGTGTGTGTGTGTGTATGTGTGTGTGTGTGCGCGCATGCACGTCATGATGTCATTATAGAGTTCAGTAAAACCCATTTACGCACAATCTGTGTCTATCAAGTTTGCCTGTGACTGCAGAATAACAGTAATTTTTTCTCACTGATAATTTATTGAGCATTTCCACATTTCATTGGAACAAATGACCACTAATGTGAAGTCAGTGCACAGAAACGCAGCGCTCACAGTACATTAGCAGTTAAAACAGCAGCGATGAAGTATTCATGATGTTATGTTGTGTGAGTTACATATTAGACATGAAGAAACCCGTATTATTTGAGAGATTTTTCATGTTTTATTCTATTTGCAGGGGACATTTTTTTTTAGTTCAAACAGTTAAAGGAGTAAATAAAGCTTCTTTTTGCCTGAATCTCCTATCTTGTAATATGAATTTTACATCAAAAGGTGAGTATGGGGTGTAAGAGCTGTCAGCTTTGATCATGGGGTTTTGTGCCTCTGTGTAAAAAAACACTGACTCCAGCAATAAAAAAAAACCTTCTACTAGGCTTCGAATGTTTCTGCCTTTAGTTTCCTTGCAAAACAAAATCCCTCATGTCTGTTCACAAACTTGTCACTTAAAACCAAACCCCGCTGTATTTTTTAAGACCTTGACTTGCAAAATGTGGTGGATGATGTGATGTGATCTTTATTTTTACATGTCAAATCATGTACATGGCATATTACAAGTTTTATTCCAAAACAAAATGTTACCGTTTGAAATAACTGACACTTCTGGCATCAAAATAAACTCACTGGCCACTAACAAAGTTATAAATCATCTTAAGACCTTTGCTCACAAAATAGTTCTGAGGATGAATTCCTAGCCAGTTATTTTTCAAATATTAACTGATAACATTTCAAAAACAAATGCATGCATTTTAAAATGAAAGCCTTTATATCTCTTTATATAAAATGTACGGAACGATTTTTTGCCCACAAAAAAATACAGTAAAATACTACAACTGCTACTACTAATGATAGTAATAATAATAATACAGTGAATGAATGATTGAATGAATGAATGAATGAATAAACAAATATTTTCATTTAAATAAAAACACTGACCCACTTAATTTTTAGGCAAAGGGATTAATTATATTTAATCCAGATAAACAGTTTAGTTGCAGTGTTTGCAAATTTTCAAAAAAAAGCAATCAATGAATGATCAATCAATATAGATAGAAAAAGATCAAATGAACTAAAATTGCATTGAAGGGTTACTGCGGGCGCCAGTCAAACTTCAGTTCAGTTATTTCAGTTTGATAGAAACTCTTCAATATGAAGCTCGGCCTGCATCAGACTGACCCGAAACGTGTGAACTTTACCAAACAGACCCGCTCCCTCTCACACGCCGTGTCCTCGCACGGCGCCGTACCCTTGAGCGACGTGAGTTTGTCATCGCTCAGTTTCACCCTGCGACAGGTTTGATGGGCGTTTCATCTGATACCAGAACGAGTCGGAGAACAGGACATTAGTGCTGCTCCACTCGGCAGAATTCAATCTGCCCCATCTCACACTTATTTTAGACTCTCTCTCTCTCTTTCTCTGTACTTTTCTATGTCGTTTCACCCCCCAATCTCTTTTTCTCAGATCTCCCGTGTTGTTTTACCTTCCTCTATCTCTATATATCTACAGCCCATTTCAAATGCAAATATACATTTTTATATACATTTTATATATATTCACTGTATTATTAACTATTTATTGTTTCTAATATATATATAGTTCATAGCTTTACTATTAATGAAGTTAAAAATGACAAATCACATTGTTATTAAAATTCTGTACCCTCTTTCGATTTTTTAAAAATTGGATGTATTTACATTTACATCTGGGGGATTTATTCAGTGAGGCAAACGGGGGACTTCAACGTCTTGCTCAAGGGCACCTCAGCAGGACACGCCACTGTTGATGGAAACATTAGTATGCATCACAGAGATTTGAGCATTTCAGTTTCAGGATGGCCTCCGTACCCATGAGGTCACCCTGCCATAAACATTTATAAATATGGAGTGGAGGTTGCTGGAATATACATTTGGCATCCATCCATCCATCCAAACAGACCCTCTGTGAATGAAAAGAGACTCAGACATGAAACTTTACTGAGGCCCCATGGGAAAATTAAGTCGCTGCTGCAACAGAAGTAATAAGATTCAGCAGGAGGGAAAGAAAATAGAACATAAACACAAAAACTGAATTTAAAGTAGCTGGATAAATAAATAAATAAAATGGTTAAAAGATATGCTAAATTTCCCCAATAATAACACAATAAAAGTAATAGAATATAAACAATTGTGGGGTAAAGTGAATATATGCTGCAATGCTGCCATGTCAGCACCATACGAATTCAAAGTTTGATAAAGAGTCTAGATCACCTGAAGGAAGGAGGAACAGACTGGGTGTTTGATTTAAGCAACTTTCTAGTCTAGTCTAGTTCTAGTCTTCCAAAAATGGAGGTTCTCCACTATAGCGGGTCTGGAGTGTATTGAAAAAAAAAACGTCCAATCAGTGTGAGGCCTGGGGGTGAAACCTCATTCAGCCTCGGCCAACAGACGGGCCAAACGTAATCAAGTACCATCTTAACACAACCGTGATGTCTCAGATTATACAACTCTGAAGCAGAAACTTGAATCCATTGGACCGCACACAACACAGGACGTGCCAACTTCCTCTCCTGGCAGCTAAAAGCAAGAAGAATGAAAGTACAGCGGGTATGTGATCAGCAAACTGGACAAAGAAGAGTGGAAAAAATGCCACCTGGTCTGATGCGTCTCGCTTTCTGTTGCGACGCCGTGATGGCGAGGTCAGGATTTGACGTAAAAAGGAAGAGTCCATCCTGCCTGGTGTCACCAGCACCGGCTGCAGGCGGGATGATGGTGCTGGGAATGTTCTCCAAGCGAGCGTTGTTTCGATGGTGCAGCGTGCCGAACAATCTCTTCACCGCCACAGTCCACCCTCTGTCAAATCCATGTTTGTCACGGCGGACACATCCACTCAAGATGGTTTCAGGAATGTGAATGACTGCAGGAGAACTCTCTGGACGGAGGTTCGTGGCGTCTTGCTGAACCCTGGTCTTTCGTTTCTGACCTGCTTTATAAACTCTCCAGTGATCCGGTCTGCAAACTGTTTCCAGAGGAGCTGAGACTTTATTCTGACAACTTTTAAATCCAACTTTATACTCTTTAATGCCTTTATGCATTTATGCAGTTTTATTTTTATTCTTTGTGGTCGTTATTTCATATTGAATTCATTCTATGCCTGATGTAAAGCACTTTGAATTCCCTTTTGGTTTGAACTGTGAAAAAAAAAATTCAAGCTGCTCTGAAGACAAAACGGGTTCTATGAGGTACCAACTTACTTAATAAAGTGTCCACTCAGTTTATCTCCTCTCTTACCTTTATTTTATCTCTGAGGCTGTCTCTCATTCTCGTACATGTACACTGTCTATTTCTCTTCCTCCTCCTCCTCTCTCTCTCTCCTCTCTTGTCTTGTAGAGAAAAAAAAAATCTAAATTCAAAGTAATATGCAGCAACTTTGAAAACGTATCCCTAAATAAATAATAAAAAATAAAGAGATAAAAAACATTAAAGGAGAAAAGAAGACTCGTACGATTGTACACATATTGTATATTCATAGATGAATTTGTCTGTTTATTTGGTGATTGATTAGCATGATATTATTGAACCATTTGTAGCTGCTGAATCTGGTTATAATGTTATATTTTATTTGACAGTAAGAACTTTTGTATTTCATGCCAGAATTGAAAAGGCAGGAGGTGGGAAAGAGAGAAACTGAGAGAGAGGGAGAGAGAACACTGCAGGCATGCTTATGAAATAAGACGAAGTTGGGCGACTCATTCCAAATCCTCTAATTTTCTTTTCTATGTAGGTCAATCAATTCCATGAGCTGTGGTTGCAGCGCTGCAGCGGCTGCAGCTGCACGTCACCGAGTCCCGGCTCGCATTTCATCTGGATTTAAGATTATAGGATTGGAGATCAATACTGTGACTGTTAATGAATATCATGCTGCTTGTTTGCCTCTTAGAAGTTTTGTCGTTTGCAGCTTTGTCAGATCGATCCAGATTTTTGAGCAGTTCTCTCTTTTCAATATCCCCCTCGCCCCCCCCTTTTTTTTTTACTTCCTGTGAATTTTCAAATAATGTGTGAATGAGTAAGAGAGAGAGAGGAAAGGTGTTAGAGTGTGAAATAGAAAGGAAGAGAGACAGTCATGGCAAGAAAGGAGAGGAAGTGAGGGAGAGGATGAGGGGAAAAAAGCAGGAATAGAGACAGGAAGTGGTAGAGAGGCAGAGTAGTAGACAGGAAGTGAAGTCGATTTGTTTGACGGAGGACGTCGGTGTGTATTATCGGCACCGCTGACGTTTGATACCAAGAACATTCCAGCCCATTTCACATTCCAGCTATTTTAGCACCTCATCACAGCTAATTAAACCCCTTCCTCACAGTTAGTGGTGACACACACACACACACACACACACACACACACACACACATAAGTGTACACGGTAAAGGTAACATTAATGTCGTCACCACAGCTTCATTTCCCTGCGTTGGTGTATTTTATGGGTGCAGACTTATATAGAAACACACACACACACACACACACACACACACACACACACTGTAGAAGTGGGTGACTCACATGTGGCTATTCTGATTCACAAACTCGTGTCCATTTAAAGATAAGAGCCTGAAAAACAAAGGTAATCTCACTAATGATAATCATCACTACATCATAATAATACCGGGTCACGGCCTCGGGTCGTGCTCGTGACATTTCAGATAAGAAGAAACTTTAATAGTAATCAGTGAAAGGAAGCTGAGTCATGGCAGCAACAAAGTGTGATAAGATGCAGAAAAGAAAAACACTTTATAAAAACTATAAAAACAAGAATATCAAATTGCCGTTGTGGAAATATATGCAACAGACAATTTCAACACAAGTTTAATTTATTACAATAATGGTGGAGGTATGGAACAGACTCACTGAGGCAAAGAAATGAAGGGCAGAGTATTTGTGAAAGAAATGATATACTAAAATATGAAATAATATTATGAAATATAAAAAAAAAATTAGGAATGTCAGCATCTTTTTAATGTTTTGGTTTAGGCCACAGTTTGTTGGTTTAGCTTCACAAAATGTCACTGACTTCTTTTTAATTTAAACATGAACCAACAATTCAACACGGAAAAGTTAAATGGGACTTTTGGAAATGTTCTATAAAGTTTGTGCAAGTTCACAACAGAGTTATTAGGCTTAACTTTTATTTTCAAAACCAGTCGTGGATGCTCTGATCATGGTTCACCACACATGTATCTGTTGGCGAACTGAGGACTTCAGAAAGAGAATATGAGAATCTGAATAAAACATAAACAACATAACATAAACAAACTGAAAGTCACAGCTATCTACAGAAAGTGAATAAGTCATAAATCAAGGATTTGTTATCTTCACGTTTCCACTTACTGCCTTAAAAATATCTGAAAACATCACTCATAAAGTCAGTCTGTAGTCCTGCTGCTGCCTGGGCTTGACACACACACACACACACACACGTTCAGTAAGGGACTGTTCGTTATTTATCATCAGTGCCACCGGAGGGATTCACAAGCCTTTTTTTTTTTTT
>OMLF01054566.1:0-11741 GCA_900302615.1 Holocentrus rufus
TGATTGGCTCCCCTGATTAAACAAATCTTTCCACACATGTCACTTTACAGTATTTGTTGATAGACAGATAGATAGATAGATAGATAGTTTCCAACAACAAAAATATAAAAAAAATTAAATACATTTTTTAATAGATAGATAGATAGATAGATAGATAATTTAAAACCTCTAAGTTACCTAAACTAACAGGGAAAGAGAGAGAGAGAGAGAGAGACCTCCATTTAATGCAAGACAGACAGCAGATTTCAGAGGTAAATATGCAGAAAAAGGGCTTCAGTACAGCTACAGGTGGTCTCACACACTCTCTCTCTCTCTCTCACACACACACACACACACACACACATACACACAGTCTCTCTCACCTACACACAAACACACACATAACTGCTTTTCACCAAAACTACAGGTGACCACATTGTCTTTCTCTCTCTGGCAGTGTGTGTTTGTGTGTGTGTGCGCGCGCGCGTGCATCCTCATGTTTAATAATTGAACAGTTTCTGAGGAGTTGGTAAATCAGTGAGAGCTACAGTGTCCCTGAAAGGCCAATACATTACTGTAAAATACAGCATACCAGGTAGCTGATGTACAACACAGAGGGAGCCCTTTCTTTATTCTGACTTGTACAATTTATGTCTCGACAGTTTCAGTCATTCAGCTTGTCTCAATACCTCCATCTACAATTAAATTTTTGTGATTTTTTTTTTGTATAAGATTAGTAAAATTTGAAATTGCTGTTTATGTTTCTTTTCTTCCCTTTTCTTTTTGTCTCCATAGGTCGTGAACATTGCCACTAATGATAGACTGCGAATCTAAAAATCACTATGTGGCAGATGAATATGTGGTCGTGGTTGCTGACATGAAATTATATACAATATTGACTTGACTATATGTTATTATTTTCCCAAAATGATAGGTTGAGGATGTTATGGATTCGCCCCAACCATCGCCTCAGATCCTCGCTGCTAATGTGATCAGTTAAACACCTTTTATTTCCTACAGAAGAAAGGAAAAAATCACTGGAGCGGCACAATCTCATTCTTATTTATTCATAAGCTCGCCAACAAACCGGGGCTAACGTTTCGATGCTGTCCTCCTGAGATGCACCAACCTGCCTGGGTTGATGTGCAGGGGGGATTATTTGACCTTATATTGCCTTTCAAACATGCTGTGCACATTCATGACCCCTAAAGGAAGAACCTTATTGATTTTGCTGACCCCATGACCTTCGCTCTAGCACCTCCCCCAGGCCAAACTTTCATTTTATGAGCATGCAAACTCCAACGGTTTTTATTCAGGTCTTCATATTTGAAAATTTGCAGTGTTGGGACACAGTTGCAAGGTGACATTGAGGATTCAGGATATTGGGCAGGATGGTGCTGTCGCTCGGTGACAGCACATGTCTAGTTTTATTTGTAAATACATTTATGAATCTACCAAAAGTAACAAACACAAATAGCTCTTTATTACTAAAATGCCAGTTTTCTTACTTTGCTTTCTTGCAATTTACTCATTTTCT
The DNA here is from genome assembly GCA_900302615.1 of Holocentrus rufus. Classification (NCBI taxonomy): domain Eukaryota; kingdom Metazoa; phylum Chordata; class Actinopteri; order Holocentriformes; family Holocentridae; genus Holocentrus; species Holocentrus rufus. The sequence goes on from OMLF01054566.1 coordinate 1,517, forward strand.
TTAGCAATTACACAACATATTGTAATGCTAAAGAGTAAGCATGGAGCAACAGAGCCAATTATCTATCCTGGAAAAAGAGGATTTTGATATCTGTTGTGTCTATATATCACTTAATGGGTAAGCTAGCCAATCTTCCCCAATCTTGGTGTATATTTTTTTTAAATCAAATGAATAATTGATTCCTTAGCCCTTTATTTTCCTGGGTTTTATATTTGTGCAGGTTAGGTGTCCTTGTATTGGCCCTCACACTCCCACAGATTTGACAGGTGTGATGTGTCCTTGATGTTGGCATTCATAAATTGAAACACATTCCAACAAAAGGGGGTCTGATATGTCGAACAAATCCTCAGGAGAATTTATGACAAAACCAAATGTGTTGCCTGAAGCGAACTGTCATGGCAAAAAAAATGAAATGATACTGTATGTCATATTAACAAAGTTGTTCAATAACAAATCAAATTGTTGTCACAGGCGAAGATGTCAAAAAGGAACGAACTGGGTGTATGTGCATGCTACCGTTCATTCTTTTCGCAACAAACAAGTTGTCACTTTCTTTCCACAACATTTTTTTTTCTCAAGGACTGCTCACAATTAGTGATGTGACTGGAGTAAATGGGACACTGGTTCATACAGGTCATGGATTGCCAGGGGAACTCTGTCTTTCGCCCAAATCCAGTGGATAATTAACATGATTTTTTTCTCGGCCCATTACAGATTACATAAAATGGAACAGTCGCCATCAGTCCAGGAAAAAGACAAACTATTTCTTCATTCAGCATGACCACCGCTCTCCGTTTTCCCCCTGTTTTTGCAAATTCTGCATTGTGTCCTTACTGGGTTGTTGAGTTTTAATAGCTCCAGCTTCCAATTTTGGTTCTGACAGATATATGACAGATTTGTGCAGGGTTATAGTCACTGATGATGGGATGTCCGGGTGACTCAGCATGCCAGGTCATGTACCATTATACACTCATGATGTTGTGGTTTCAAATCCAAGTCATGACCTCATCCGCTCTCTCATTTTTTCCCTGCCACCCTCCACTGCATTTTACAATATCCAAGTGAAGCAGAAGCATTAAAAACAATGATGTGAATGTTTGGAAGTCCCATGTTCTTTTCCCTTCCTTTTGAATAGAGCTTTAGTGTGTGTGTAATGTCATATTTGGCTGCGAGGCAAACACAGGAGACATGCTTTTTAGTGAAAAAAATAAAGCTTATTCAATAACTAAGGGCTTTTCGAAGTCAGACTCCTTACCCCCCTTAATGTAGGTTCACTTACATTAAACCATGGATCCCTAATTGAAGTGATTCTGCCCTAGGGACCATGATATGAACATGTTTTGGTTGGTATTAAGTCTTAAATTATTTAAATGCCATACATGAACACTCACAAAAAGATTCAGCGTGGTGAGATTAAAAAATGATGTTTAAATAATCAAATACATTATCGCATCTGAATTTCTAGAAAATTTAATTATAGCGAAATTAAACCATTTGCAGAGAACGCCCTGGAAGCCCCTGAAGGTTCCCTGAGGCTCCCTGGACCTCACTTTGAAAACCACCGCAATAAGTAATAGGAGGGGTTGGTGAGGGCGAAAATTAATATGGAGTCTCCCTTGACAGGAGCAACAATAATGCAGGCAGGTAGATAGTTATGTTTCTCCACAATCCTAAAACAGGGTCTATTGCCGTTCCAGGTCTTTTCCTCTCGCACAAATCAGTGTTTTCCAGCAGGCTCCCATTCAAAATAACAAGGCTGGCCTCCGCCCCGTCCAGCACCGGAGAAACTCAGGATACCACACTGCCTCCTGTTTTCTTTCCCTGTCATTAGGCGGTTGAGCTAGTTTTTATGCCAGTCCGACTAATTGGGGAATTGCCAACAGGTGCACTCTCTCTTCACACCGGTAGCAATTGCACCAAGTAACATTGGCCCTCATACACTCTGGCCTGGCCCGGGGCGCTGTCCATGGTGCTGAACTCCCTCAACAGCCTTTTTCTGGCTCTGAAAGCTTCCTGTTTAGTTGCCATTTCAAGCTAGAAAGTAGAAATTTTTAGGCCTGTCTCATGCAGGTAGGACACATAGAAAGATTCATTTTAAGGTACCTTCCTTTAGCCAGTTTTGAAGGAAGTATTCAGTGGTTCCTTTGGTGGAATAAGAAGTCAGCAATACCGTAGGAGTAGGAGAGCAAAATTTCTCCAACATCCATTTAAATTGATGGAAGATAGAAGTCCCTGCTTGGAGAAAGAGTTTTCACAGATGCGAACTTTAGGTGGTGAAAAATAGTGTTAAAACTGTAAAAATTGTTAATAAACATTGACACGAATTCATTTTAGTCCAGTTAGTTGTTTCTGGAAAACTGTTGAAATGCCGCACTTGTGTCAAACTGTCATTCTTGTCTTTGTCTGTATTTGTTCTATTTATGAACATGCGTAGACTGAATACAAAGTATGTGAGTGCTTTAATAGAAATAATTCTGTGTTTGTGTGGTTGTGTTCAAATAAAAGCGAATAATCTGCTGTGTGCCATATGTATGTGTGTCTGAGATGATCTAATCAAACACTCACCAGTGACCAAATCATTTGCATTTTGCAGGAGAAGGGGAGGGGAGAGAGAGGAAGAGGGAGACAGAGAGACAGAGTTTTAATGTCTCTTGTATCTACTTGTAAAATGCCACCTATGGTTAGGCGAGGACCTGCTGGTGCTTGAAGGAGAAGATTGCCTCATCTGAATCTAAATTACTCACATGTATTGTAAGATACTGAGAGGAAATGCAGTTAATTGGATTCTCATTCTGACGTGTTGATGTGTAAAAACTCACCTGCTCCGCACCACTTCCCTGACTTGATTTGACTGGTTTCCACACTTTTCCCCTCAGCAGGTTGAGGCATGACGCAGTAAAATGCAGAATAGCCTGGGACATTCAAATGGCTAAAACCGTACTGAGGAAAATACAAAGCTTAGACTGCACTTTTGCCAATAGGCTTTTACATGCATAATTGCTCAGAAAAATGGACGAATTATCCCTTTAACTGGAAACCTATTCTGTGACCAAATGCCTCGCAAGCGTTGAGAATAAAATGTGGGTGTATGCGTTTGTGTTGTGTTTGTGTGTAACTACAGTATGTGCATGCTAATGCATAAATATGCTTGTGCGTGTGTGTGAGTGTTTGTGTGCCAGAAAGTGTATGAATTATTTACTAGTAATATCTTATAAGAAGTATATCATACAGACTGCACAAGTCAGACCCTCCTGAACCCCATCGTTGACTATAATCATACCCCACAGCTAGCGCACAGGAAGGGAGAATGAGAGAGAAAAAAGTGACGAAAGAGAGTGAAAAAGGTGGAAAGAGAGGAAAGGGAGAAATTATTTCTCCTCACTCTGATTGTCACCTGTGCGCTCGTCTGCCTGTCTCCCCCCGCTTGTTTGCCTGTCTCTCTATTTGTCTATCTGCCTCTCCCCATTCCTCCTGCTCTTTGTACCTCTCTGTATGACTCTCTATCTTTGTGTGACTCTGTGTGTTGAATAATTGATTATCTATATCTATATCTATTTATCTTAGAAACCTCACGGGATATTTGCCAAATGGATGTCTGTTTTTATTATTATTATTATTGTTAGGACAAGAAATGTCTATCTGTCTGTCTGTCTGTCTCTCTATCAAGGTGATCATTTTTCTCTCTTTCAGGTGACTTATGAGTGCTTCACGGGTCAAATCATCGCTCATCATGCTCATATGATGACAAACTGGCCTCACGGTAACAACTGATGCGTTTGACCACCCATCCACTCTGGCAATCAATCAATTAGGTTAATTCATATCGATCAGCTCAGCGTTATGGCACACACACCTATCAAGGAGTGACAAGTGGGAAGTAGCAAAACGGCAATTTTTCTCCATCCGAGAAACAATTTAAATGTGGCATTTTCACACTTGAGCTTCTAAATCTGCGTTATACGGTGACTGCAACTGCTCCTTTTCTCTCTCTCTCTCTCTTTCACTCTTTCTCTCTGTCTCACACTCTTAATCCCTCCTGCCTCTCCCTTTCTTTCCCTCTCCTTTTCACACTCTCTCTCCTTCTTTCCCTTTCTTTCTTGCTTACTTTCCTTCTATTGTTCTTCCCTGCCTCCAACTTTCTCCCTCTCTCTCTTCTAAATCCTCTCCTTATGTCGCTCTTTCAGTCCCTCACCCCTCCCTCCTCCTTCTCTCTGTCTTTCTCCCTGCCACTTTCCTCCATTCTATTCCCCCGCACCTCCTTCTCTCCTCTCTCTCTCTCTCTCTCTCTCTCTCTGTCAGATGAATAATGTTAAGTGGTTCAGGGGTCGAATCATTGCTCACTGTTCCTCTCTGCCTGTGGCAAAAACCTAGACTATTGATAGATTTCTTGTATATGACCTCCCCCACACTCTGGCCATCAATCAATCACGCCTTGTTTCATTGATCAGATGAACGCTGTGATCCTCTGTGTTAGGATGGAGACATTTACAAGTGTTTGAAGTTTAAGTGTTAATTGGTTTTTCCCTAAACTACAGGCCGAAAATTGCCTGTTTCTGGTCTAACCCCAAGAGGGCAAGTATGTTTTTATAAGCTGAGGTGCAAAGATACACAAATTAACTCACATGGACTGAAAACGTTCTCGATTCATGTCATTGCTGAATATAATCACACCTTCAATCTAGCAATCAATCAATTGGGATTATTTTTTATTGATAAAGTATCATAACGTCTTGTAGTAAAACTGTGAAGAAGAAGCATGTGTGCATCATTAAGTAGTTTTTTTTTTTGCAAATGTCACCCATTCATCAAATAATTTATCCAACTATTTATCTATCCATCTGACCAATCCACTCATCCTTCCATTCATCCCTCCATCCTAATTATCAAATAACAAAGTGATTCTCTTGAGGAAATGCCTAATACTGTGATTTTTCATCCTGTCATCCTCCAGAGGGGAAGACAGCACCTTTGAGAAAAAAATGATGATGGGAGATTATCATCCTTATCTTCCAAATCTGTTTAAGGCAGTCTAATTGGGTATTAATTTGGTCGAATCCAGATTCTGGTGAGAATTATCCCCAATTAACCCATTTAACTTTAACTTAAGAGCCTCAGAGAGAAGATCTTGCATTATTTTGAAGGCTTTCATGGTGTGATCTGATTTTGAACTAAAGTTGGTTGAAAGGGGCACTCTGACTTCTTAAATGAAAAAAAAAAACAAAAACCAAAAACATTATTTAATGCTCCTCATCCAGCACAAAACCGGGATTGCAGGGTAATTGATTGTAATTCTACTTTAATGAAATCACAGCATTGATTATATTTAATGGGATATCAGTACTGTGAATGCAAAAAGTGGGAAATGTAATCGGTGGAAGTGGGGGTGGAAGCAATTCATCAATGGAGAATGTTCTGCCAGGAATACAAAGACCTAAATAAAGTCAGGGAGTAATTGGTTACATTGACTGAGAGGGCACAGAAGTGAAATCATGAAAACTTTTAAAGGTCTTAAAGAAAAAAAAAGTGTTTTGATATTGAAGAAGTCAACACAAACATGATTTTGCATATTACTCTTTGAAATAAAGATGTTTGTAAATCATGATGACAGCCATTCAAGGGGCAATCTGCATGGTCTATATGAGTGCGGTTCTTTATGTTGCAGCTTACAAAGAACTTCTAGACGGCTGCAAAAACAGTTCCTCTGTAAATACAACCCAAGGAACTATTTGGTGCAGTGCAGCCCTTCTAACAGACACTCTCGTCAATATGAAACCATCATCCATCACCGGCAACAAGGCAGCGTTGCTTTTGTTTCAAGAAATTGCTTCCTTTTTTCCTCTGAGGCAGTAACTTTGATAACTAGTAGCAGGTTCCGGAGTAAGTAGTGTTCAAACTGATACTGTCAGCAGGAACTATGAGGTTTCCTTTGGAAACGATGCTCTGCTTTTCAACCAAGAACATTTTTGTTTACGAAGACAATGCCACTGAGTGTGCACCGATCTATCTATGTTTTTAATCTTATAATCCTTTCCTCGACATTTGTGTCTTTGTGAGGCAAATAGATAAATTGCTTTATAAACAATTAAACAGATAAACAGGAAACCAGCTTGGCACGGTGACGTAAGCCACTGGTCCCAGCTGCACACGGCGCCATCTGCATGCACTCAGGGAGGTCAGCGAACAAAAAACAAACACACCCTCCAGACACCATTTAAATGCCACTGTTCTGAAACTTCTGCACCAACCTCTGATTCGGTGAGACACACATGCATGCACACACACACACACACACACACACCACCTCTCATTTCACATGCATATCATGTGTTGTTCACCTTGCTTTTCTCTGCTTTCCCATCGCTCTTCACTGTTGCATCTCTCTCTACCTTTTCCTCGCTCTCCTCCCTCTTCTTCTCACCCAGGAGACCAAATGAATGTGTCACAGTGTTCGTGTGTGTTGCTGTGTGTATTTTAATTCCTGTGTGTGTCCTCCTAAATAACCCGACACGTAAAATGAGTGCATCACTGGTCCATCTTTCTCCCCTTGTGAACTTTACTTTGTTATGCTCTATCTTTGCGGCGCAGAGCTGACAATGACAGACTGATTGTGTTGTGTTGTGCATTAATCACGACTGACTTGACCTAATAAATGAACATGGCAAACCGGCAGACCAAAAATGCAAAAGTGGGGCTGAAAAAAAAAACTAAGTTCCTTGAGGCAGATGGGACTAAATGCCGCAAACTGAATTACTTATTTGGAAGTGCTCAAAGTAACATGAATGCAGGAAGTGTCAGGTTTGTTGACATCAACGTGCTGCAGCATAAGGTGCCACTTAAGTGTTGCAGCTGGACCAAATCTGGACTCAGAATTTTTGCCATGAGCTGATGGAGCCTTTTTTGATATGCAATATTAGTGTTTAGTATGTCCACGGAGGAAGGCCTTGTGTCAGGATCTGAATTTGACCAGACGCTTTCTGCTGCACGGCATCTCATTAAGGTTTGCTACCAGGAAAGCAGCGACGACGACGGTGGAATCTGAATTGCACAAGTAAGTCAAAATTCAACAGCACCATTTCAAGCCTGTCTGGTAAACAAAGAAGTAATTATGACAGGGAACGTTGGGACATTTACGGGCCAGAGGGCATGGAAGCATTGTTGACAAACGATGGCAATCATTTAAATTTAGGAGCAATGGCAGAGCGAGCCAGACAATGAATGGAGTGGGGGGGAGAGCAGCGTAGTGACCGAGGGAGCGGCGTGGCGACCCTGAGAGCACCGATGGTCAGGCGAGCAGCGAGAACAAATGTTTTTCAAAGTTTTTTAATCACTGCGACCACAAGAGGTTCTTTGTACAGCCAAAATTGTGCACCAAAAATATTAGGCTGATCGGTCCAGGAGTTTGCAAGATTAGCCGTGGACAGACGCACAGACAGACACACACGACCAAACGCATAATCTACTGGCGGACATAATGAGGTTACACAGCTAATCTTTAATTTGTGCAGGAAGAGACGAATCAGGTACTGTTTTGCTTTTGAAGAGGCTGATCATATACTGGGAAGCTTTTGTTCATCTTACATGTTTACAGCAAATTTAATGTCATGCTAATTGATGTATGACTTAGCTATTAGTTAAAGTTCATGTACTGATGATGCATTAAATGTTAAGCAATCATATGAACTAATAGTGACTTCATCATTTATTAATACCGGGTCACAGGAGTTCATGATACATAATGTATCAAGTCATGCATTAAATCATGATGAGTCATGCATTAGTTATGCATTAATCAGTCATGAGTTGTGTACCCTGTTACCTTAGTGTTCAATTAGTGCCACCCAGTGTGTGGGCACAACAGGTACAATGGGTACAGTGCGGCACTTTTGAACACTTGAAGGACAGCAGAGCAGTCTTGTTCTTTTTCTGAAATACAAATGAGCCTTTAACATGTTATAAGTGATTTTTTTTCATCTGCCTTTCACTCCTTCCACCATCTGCCTTTGTGCAAAACTCTGAAGGAATTAGCTCCATTTGCAAAGCAAGCCATCTTGCTTTGTGCTGCAAAGCAGTGGTGGCACACAATGTAAAATAAGCTGTTGAGGCCAATAGGGGCTGCCAATCTTCCCAGCAATGGTCTTGTTTGTTTAGAGTCATTATGCTAATGACTCCAAATTAATGTGGTAAAGATTTATTGATGTTAAAATGCTACTTGTGGCACTTTTAAGTGGTTGGATGGAGAAGTGGCACGAGGTACAGTGAGAAGTATAGCGCGAGTGGAAGAGGGTGAGAGAGCACAAATCCCTGTGGCGTTCACAGCAGGGGGGTCAGAGACTATTAAGCTCCTCAGCCGCACTAACTGCCCTTTATATGTCAGCAAGTCTGTTATGCATTCACAGGTTGAAGGGGCAACGCTCAGCTGGGAGAAGCTGCCACGAAGCAGTTCCAAGATGATGTTGAACATGAAGCTGAATCAACAAACATCGACAAAGAGCTGAGTGCGTGTGTGTGTGTGTGTGTGTGTGCGCCTGTATCTGTGTCTATGCGAAGGTCATTCTCTGATTAGTTATTGATCTGATCCAACTGTATGCTCTAATGTTTCCTCATAATTCTTATTAATCCAGAGACATACTGTGTGCATGTGCACATCTGTGTGTGTGTGTGTGTGTGTGTGTAATTGTGTGTGCATGTGTGTGAGACAAAAGTATGACTTGAACAGTGATTCATCATAAAGAGAGAGAGGAAGGAGAGAAAAAAGGAGGAGTGTGAGTGTACGTGTGATGTGTGTGTGTGTAAGAGAGTGGGTGAAACAGCACTATTGCACCTCACACATGCCCTCTTACACCTCTTTTTACACAATTATTCTTGAGGGAAAAAAAATCAAACATCGGAAACAAAAAAAGCAAAATCGGAGAGCAGAAAAGTTTCGCTTTTATTTGTTCTTATTGCTTCATAGATCAGAACATGCATGTGAACACACACCAATTGAGATATCATCTCGGGAAGGAAGGTGTGTTTTAGTGTGTTGGTGCAGCTTTATTGGACTTAACATCAGTACTTGTCTTTTGGTTTGACTGTCACTGTTCTTGGCATGTTTCAAACTTCTGTCACTGCTGAATATAAATGGCAAAGCATGAACAAATAGACAAGAGTGCTTTTGTCAATCTGCCAAAAGATATTGTCAGGCCACAGCGAAAAGAAAAAAAAAATCAAAGTTGCAAAATCAAAAAAATAAAAACAAAAACAAAAAAAAAATCAAAGTTTATTAAACCAAGTAGCTGGAAGTTTTGCTGTTTTGCCGGTGACGCTGACATGCCAGCAAAACCTCAAAACAAAACAAAACATCAAGCTCAGACATGCCAAATATCTAAAAATATGCTGTTTTGCCAAAGACAACACCAGTAAAAAAAAATCAGTCAAAGGAAAAGTATCTAAAAATATACAAAGGTACCCCAAAGAGCCAGGTACCAGGAAGTGAATTTATTTCTTTATTTTTATTGTTATTTTTTATTTTTTTTACCAAAAGTCTTTGAAAATGATTGTCACATGACAATTTCAAACAAAATGAAAGCTGATTGGAAATTGGATTGGATTGGAAACACTAAGACTCACAGCAGTCCACACGCCGTACTGACAGAGTGATATTTTGAGTCAGATGGAGGAAAAAAATAAATCTGGTCGATGAAAGGGAGAGAGAAAATTCCCCTATTTTGACGTCTCGTTCATAGAAACTTCATTTTTTAATGAGTCTGCAAACAATTCAAATGCCAGTGGCACCATGGAGCCTGGTAACCTCCAGGACACAGTGTGTGTGTGTGTGTGTGTGTGTGTATGTTTATGGGTTTTATACATGTGCTTGCATGTTGGTGTCTGCCAGATTGTTTTCTCTGTGTGTGTGTGTGTGTGTGTGTGTGTGTGTGTGCCCCTCATTTCCTGCAGTAGCAGGTGTGCAAGAGCCTCCGGGTGTATAGAAGGGCGCACTTCCAATCAGCCTGCATTAGGTGTGTGTGGGCATCTGCATGTGTGTGTGTGTGTGTGCATGCCGGCCTAATTATGAGTGTGTTTGTGGGGCCAGATGAAAGAGCTGAATTATATACTCATACTTGATACTTGACAGACAGGCAGACACACACACATGCACCAGAGATTACCTGGCGTAAGGATGCCTTTGGCGGAGGTTTAGTTTGCTTTAAGCCTCATTTAGAATCTGTTGTTTGCGTAAATGAGG
>OMLF01054567.1:0-22689 GCA_900302615.1 Holocentrus rufus
TCACTACGTATGACATGATGGATGGATGGATGGATGGATGGATGGATAAATGGATGGATGGATGGAGGATGGATGGATGGATGGATGGATGAATGGATGGATGGATAAATGGATGGATGGATAGATGGATGGATGGATGGATGAATGGATGCTGGTAACGAGACAAACTGTGTGTAAGCAGTCATCATCTGTCTGAGACAGAGAGGAAGTGAGGAGTCTGACCGTGATGTATTCCTGCAGACGCTCCACTGAGTTGAATCTTGCCTCCACCTCCGTTGACTGCCTCACTACATACTGGAACATGCCTGTCAGCTGGTCAACACACACACACACACACACATGGCAGGTGTTAATATGTCCTATTAAAAACAAGATATGTGCATTTTATTTTCTGTCCACCCTGTACAGTTCCAGGGGTTCCCTGGCTCTCCCTGCAATTTAGTATGTTCTAACCCTCTGAACAGTTTCACCCTTTGAGTGAAGCCAGATTGTAAGGTACTTCTGTAACATAGTCTTGCATGTATATGAAAGCTTCGGCTGATATCAGTGATCAATTGAAAACAGTCAATTGAAGAAATATTTAGCATTAAATTATTGAAGGATAAGCAGCTATAGTGCTTTCCAGAAAGAATCTACTCATGATTACGTTATATGCTACATTATTTCTGTTCATGATCCTCACTGAGATGCAAAATGGGTTCACCTGTATGGTGTAGGACAAAGCCAGGCCTTTCATGGCCGGACTGATGACATCACTAGGGCTGAGCACTACGAACAGCGACACCAGCAGGGTCGTGGTTGCACACATGAAGTCCAGCCAGAAGGACAGCCAACGTGTCCCACAGTGAAACAGGAAGTACTGATAGGAGTTCTTGTCATTCAGGGATTTGAACCTACAAAAAGACACAAGATAAGAACTGGGAACCAGGGTAAAATGTAGGCACCTTTAATTTAACCCATTGTACTGTTTTAATCTCTTGCTTTCTCTTGCTTGTCATCATTTATATTTTCTTGCACTACATTGAGACTTTCTTATGATGCTCTGGGATGTGGACTGTGTAGAATCTACCAGATTTAATCAGGAAGGCATTTTTCAAATTTGTTGATCAAATAAATATGCTAAAACTGTCTTAACATAATCGCATTGAATTTGGCTGCAAACTGGCCAGAATGCCTGTGACAACATGCCAAATTTGATTTTGTTTCTTGAAAAATGCTGCCCTCAGAGGTTAGAAAACAGCTATCATTGAGGAACCCTTGAGCTAGGCATTGTTGATATGTGAAGCAGGGCAGTGATACAAAAGAACATGCATGCTCAGCAAAACCCTCCCTGGATCAGTCTCTATGTTGAGGAATCCTGGTATCTTACAGTTTTATGTATGTCTCTCTCTTGTTGTAGGCATGGATGGTGCTGAGGCCCTGTAGGGTGGAGGTGGTGAGGGAGATGCAGGGAGAGCGACTGATGTTCTCCATCCTCTTCATCTGACGAATGCTCCTCTGGAACACACTGCAGAGAAACCATGACTGATATTAAACATACATAAAACCACCGTTAATCACATTGTTTGTTTACAGCTGAACAGGAAACTGTCAATATGAAATTTAAGATTTTCAAGTCTGAGACCATGGTCCCTGATAAAGCGGGCTTGTCTTGTCCAGGCGAGGGGTGAGAAAGTCTTCCAAGTGGAGGAGTTCAGGGTATCTTTTGGTTTTTTAACCCTGACAAGTTATGCATTCTAACTGTGGAAAGTCCGCTTAAAATGAACTGCCTGGCTGTACAAAAAGTGACACTGCATAATGAGATTGGGGAACTAGAACACTTGCAGATCCCCTCTCTAAAATCATATTTGTATGGTAAAAAAAAGGAGGACAGTGTGGTGGCTGAAAAGTCTGGGATATCATGCTATTAGGACACTGTCAACCACTGACCATAAAAGACATGTTTAACTTAAAATTATAGCCCTTGCAGGCCACAGTGCCTAAGTCATCATTCACTCTCAAGAGAAACGCAACAAATTGCTCAGTTTCACTTATTCTGTTTACTTGGCTGAGTGTGTGTGTGGTGTCCATCACCAACACTTAGGATGTCTCTTTGGTGAACAAAAACTGATGTTTGGTGATCTGCTAACATGGCTCCTGGAGGAACTTACTGTCCTGTCATAATTTACCACCATTTGAATGATCCTAAGTCATCCAGGGTTATCATATGTCACTATGAGCTGGAACGAATTCCTTCCTATGGTCCCTGTAGAACTTGGTGATTTTAATGTGTTTAGTTTCCTGATGTTAACTCACAAGAGAATGAGTGTGAACATGGTTCCCAGGATAGCCACGGCTGCCAGCATAGCAGGGAAGATGGCTGCGATGGTGGCAATGGTGTAGATGCAAATCAGACAGAACTGGAAGAAAGTATCCATGTTGGGAGGAAGCACGGAGTCAACCTCGTCCTGATCTTTGGAGAAGCGGTTGAGGATGCGGCCTGTCGGTGTCGTGTCAAAGAAACTCATGGGGCTCGCTGTGATCTGACAAAGGGACACAAAGTAGAAGTAGTATTAAATTCTATGTCACTGTGACTTGTGCTCTTTCTAAAAAGGTTCTCTTTTCTAAACAACACAAACTCAGATGGTTGCCTTAGTTTGATAAGTATTTTACTTTTATAAGTGTTTTTTATAAGGAGCATATTCATTCCAGGGGACGCAACTTATTATGGGTTAACAATTTTTTGTTTACATAATCTAGAAGACTGGTGTTTAGCCTTCCTACCTTCTTGAACATGGTGTTGTGGAGCTTGGAGGAGGCATGCAGGGTGACCTTAGTGAAGCTGTAGCCTTTGATGGTGGCAAGTATCACCATAGCAACCATCGTCAGGCCATAAACCATTTGATAGAAGTGCAGCTTTGGGTTCAACGAGGGGTTCCCCTCGTTTTCAGCTGTCACATTCGCTGACTGAGACAGAACAGAACAAATTGAGGACCTCAGTGGAGACATTGGAAACAACCCATATAGGTCCTGTACCAGGGCAGGGCAGCATGCTGCACCACCAGAGACAGAAGGTAGGACCGCAGAGGAAACACATGAGCTGCTGAGAAGAACCGACTCCTCCTCCTGATCACTGTCCTCTTTCCAATCAACACTTGACCAGTGTCTTTTCATAAGTGACCTCGTCTCTCTCTCCTTCTGTCTCCTTTTATCTCTCATATCAAAACAGTTCACTAAGTAAAAACACAGATTTCAGGTCCTGTTTAGTCTGTACAGCAAACTCAGAAATTGTAGTATAAACTTAAATACATGCAAAGACAAGATCAAAACAAGAATTAAAAATGAACTCAACAAGTTGGTTAACATGTTATATTGTTAAAATGAATGACTTCGCAGAGGTTCTGTGATATCAGTGAGGGCTGCTGGGAGTGTGTGTGTGTGTGTGTGTGTGTGTGTGTGATGTTGGTTCTCACCCCATGGCCCTGCTCAAGCCAGTAGCTGAGCCACCAGTTGCTGAAGGCTGTTGTTCCCACCAGCAGCATGATGACCAGGAGGGTGAGGGAGGCGATGATGTAGCCTGCAGAAACAATGTCACACCAAATCTCATTTATTTATTTATTTATTTATGTACTTACTTATTTGTTTTCCCATTGGCTGCATGTAACAGACACTGAAAACAAGGTGCCACTATGGAAAAATATTACTCTAAGATTTGTACGGATTAAAGCCAAATTGACTGTGTGTAATGGTTGAGTTATCGCTTGTGTCCACTGCAGTGCGAACAACATGGTCCTTACAATCAATCTGTAAAGTGATTTAAAAAGCCCATCCATACATCGCACATATCGTTTAGTCGTACATTTCTGCATAAGCACATGTCCGTGCATGTGTGTGTGTGTGTGTGTGTGTGTGTGTCAGACCTCCAGCTGCCTGGATGTACTGATGGTAGGTTCTCCTGGTGATGGCACCTTGTCCGGAGCTCTCCTGACTGACCAACTGGACTTCAGCCTCTGAAGGAGCTTCAGAGGAGGAGAAGGATTTTACTGATCCATACCAAGAGAAAACACTTTGAACCTCTGTCACAGTGTGTTCACACTCAGAGGTAATACGTAAAATAAAGATTTTAAAGTACAGACACATTAAAGATCCCATCACATGGACACATGTCGGTAAATAAAGTCTTACTCACATTTGAGGACATTTAAATCGTATGTGTCTCCAGCTCATATAACAACAGAAATCAAAATGACCCAAATAAACAGGTGGCAGGCAGTTTGGGCAGTAACTTGTCAAAAGATTTTATAGAGCAAATTGTCTTGAAATTTACTCAACAAATAAATGGCCACTGGAATTTCCAGTTAAATTGTTATTACCTGATACTGAACAGACACTGGGACTTTATAAAGTGTCATAATCCTACAGACACTGTGGATTCTAGATCATAAAACAGGTACTCTCTGTTCTCTGGACTGGATTTATGGATTCCAGGATGGACCTTGGGTTCAGTCTGCACTAACATAAAAATCAACTACTTTATATTTGTAGCTTACTTTGATTTTTAGACTCACCTTTCTTGTGTGACAAAGTTCCATCATCTGTTTCATCTGACATGTCAAACCCTGGGAGGAAGCACAGATACCAGTCATGTGTTACATGAACAGGGAGAAGTGGACATTATATCTCATTTAGAACGATGAAAAAGCCTAAAACTGAACCCAAATTCATTTAAACAAAGACATGCTTAAACTTAAAGGACCACAGGTACCATTGGTCTAACAGTAGAAACCCGTTGACCACCACACAGGATGTGATGTAACCATGCCTTGTTCTGTTTGGTGTTGTAACTCCCCTTCAGCACTAAACTGAGTTCATCTACATTGTACTGTATCTCCACCTGCTCACAATGTTGCATCAATGATTCAAAGTCCCACAGGCTACAAAGACGGCTGAACCATCTGGCTTTACATGTCCGCTTCTGCAGCTTCTGTTCTGTCTTACCTGGGTTCATGACCCCTTTGTCATCGTGCTCTCTTAGCTCCGCCTCCTCCAGCTGGGCAGAGTCTCGTGGCGATGCCTCCTCTTCTTCTTCTTCCTGATTCTATAAACAGGAAGCAGAAACACGGTGTTACTTCTCAGTCCAGAGCCACTCAGAGGAACCAGATGGTATTTTCATCTAAAAGCTGATCATGTAGACTTATCCTCGGTTCTAACTCGGTTCTTTCTTATTATTTAATGTTCTATATGCATATCTAGAATTACAAGGTACTATTCAGCCACTGTGATAAACAGTAAGAATGTCAATGTTTTGGCTGAGTTAACGAAGCTCGTTAGTGACTGTTGTGCGGCAGCCATCTTACTTTGGACTGTTCAGTCTGGTAGCTGGTGATGAGCTGAGCGTAGCGTCCATTGGCCTTCATCAGGGCCTGGTGGTTTCCAGACTCCAGGACTTCCCCGTCCTCCAGAACCAGAACGTCGTCGCAGAACTCCAGGTACTGTCAGACACAAGCAGGGAGAGTCAGGTTAGCTGAAATATCTCTGAGATATATCTGAAATATCTAAAATATATATTAGATGAGCTTTACTCATCACTTTGAACAGCTGATATCTTGTTAGATACGTTTTCAGTCACAGAGAATTTTTCTAAATCACTTTTGTGATATTTTCCTGTACTGGTGAAAACTCTCTGCCATTCATAGTGGCTGTGATCAAAACATGTTTGTTTTGATCAGTAGGATGAAATCAACTGTAAAAATCCTTCCAGACACATTTTAATTGAGGTCTTAACTGTTGATGACCAGCAGTTATTTTCCTGTTGGGACAGTAAAGTCAGACACATCATCAGCTGTAAACTCAGGTATCATCTGATGGTAAAACTGGTTAGTTTACAACTCTGAGCTGCCCACTGACCTACTAATGACTTCAGTTCTCTGGGAAAAAAAACCTTGACTGGACCTGCAGGAAACTTCTGGTCCTCTGCTAAGCGGTCTCTACAGATTCAGGACTAGGATAGATGTTTTTTGAAATTCAAATGCTTTTTCAAATTCTTCTATTATATTTGAGAATGGATTTGAGAATGCAGCAAATTAATTACAATTTCTAATTTTGGTTGATCAAATGGAGAGTTGGATGAGACAGACTCCCAGAAAAAAGTCAATCCCAGTTAATCCCAGAGCCTTCAAAGACATTTCTCATCAACAGAGAATATTGTAAATTCTTATTTTAACACCTCAGAGCCCTGCAGCTCTAACCGTGAGCAGCTCCATGCTGTTAGTGTGTTGGTGGAGAGAGGTGATGACGGCCACCAGGGGACGCTCTGTTCAGACCAACCATGCCTGAAGCCTGGGGACTTTTTGGCCTGTTTGTGGCTCTTTGGTGGTCTAATCAGGTTTAGGTTCAAAACTTCATCACCCCTCCTACAAATGTGGTCTAATCTTCCAGTATGGACCCCAAGAAAACCAGCTGCCATCACCAAGAGGATGAAGGGGCTCCAAATGAAGAATTAAAAATGATTAAATGTATTTTCTTTTACCTGGAGCTGGTGTGTAACCAGTATGATGGATTTCCCCTGCAGCTCCTTCTTGATGCATTCCTCAAAGATGTGTTTCCCTACATGTGCGTCAACAGCAGACAGCGGGTCGTCCAGCAGGTATATGTCCTTGTTGGAGTAGACAGCTCTGGCCATGCTGATCCTCTGCTTCTGCCCCCCTGAGAGATTCAGCCCCCGCTCTCCGATCTGCCAACATCACAGTAGGCCTGTATCGTTACGCCATGGGATATAGAGCCTGGTACTGTACCAAAATGCACTTTCCAGGATCACGTTTGGTTACCTTCCAAAGTGGCTGCTACAGAATACCATCCAAACTTTTAGCAGCATTTGGCTGGTGGCCATCTCCCAGCCTTCGAAAGGACTGGTGATGGTTTCTAAATTACTGAGGATGTTTGATTTTCAAACAGATCTTAGTGTGTGTCATGGAAGGACTTTTTCCAAAAACATTACAATGTGCACACATCAAAAAAAGTCTATTTCAGATATAATACTACAGCCATTTCATTGCTTGAAAGCATTTGAGGGACATATTGGAAGAATTCAGTATTGCTGAGGAGAGCGTTCCTACTTCAGTTTGATCACCATAGGGGAGGATGTCCAGGTCAGGTCTGAGGCTGCAGGCATCCAGGACTCTGCCATACCTGAGGAGAAACAATCCAAGACAGTGTCAACAGTCCGAAGTCCTTCAGGTCAGGAAAACTGGAGATTCAAATTGGCCATTGGTGTGTGTGTGATGTAGTATCGTAGTGGTACGCAAAGCTTTTTTGAGATATTTTTGTGATAAAGCATTAAAAAACTTGACGTAAAGTAAATAGGGTAGTACTATACTATGACACACAGGATGTAGGCACATAAATCATGCTTTAAATATTTATTCATCAACCTAAACCTTTATTATTGTCACTTCCACTTGCAAGTCCACACAGGAGGACAATAAACAACTAAAGTCTGAGTGACCAGCTTTTTGTTTTTGTTTATTTTACCTTTACTTTGCCAGGAAAAAACCCTACTGACATTAAAAATCTGTTGTGCGAGGGAGTCCTGGCCAAAATGTGAGAAAATCAAAATGTCCCATAATGCAGTTGGAAGACTTGGCTTAGGAGTGTTGCTAATTCTTTTTTGCAGTTCAGAGGTCGTTATCAGGGTCCAGGATATCTAAACCTGCTGGACCAAACTCTGTCATGAAAATATATTTTGAATACCAGTAGAATAAAAAGACTCATCATAATATTGTGCAACCGAAGCTGATCTAGCTCAAAACAAAACCTTCACAAGGCAGAAATCTTTCCTCTTTCCGTCTTCCTGAAGATAATCCTGTTACATAACAGAGTGACATTTTACTGTTTTACAGCGTTTGGCGAAGCTCCAAAGGCTGTAAGCTCAGCTGAGGAGGAGATAGTTAAACATGAGTCAGCTGAAATAAAAAATACTGGGGGAAAAGTGTTAGCTACCAATCCTTTGCTTACATTTCACTTATAAATGATTACTTCTAATATAATTTATGAATAATGACAAGTTTATTTAAGCAGTCCATTACTTGGCCTCGTCAAAAAGTTCCCCCATCAGGATGTTGTCTTGGACGGTTCCATGGAATATCCAGGCCTGCTGGGAAACGTAGGCAAATGTCCCATCGGCTGTGATGGAGCCATGTTGAAGGTGCATCTAAGATACAAAACAAAAAATATGAAAACCACCAAAACGCTCTCTACCACAGCTTGATTGTAGTCATTTCCTTTGACATTTCATTTGAGTTTGGGGATAAAATATCACAGCGTCAGAGCTTCGTCTGTACAGCACTTTGGGTTTCGGGCTGGGTCTTAAGGTTGGTCCTGCCATCACCCAGACATCGCCTAGTCTGCTCCTTAATCACTGCAGTGTCACATTTGGCCAGCAGCCACATGTCCAGTGTTAATATTCAACTTCAACAGCCCAGCCTCAACACTAACCATA
The DNA here is from genome assembly GCA_900302615.1 of Holocentrus rufus. Lineage (NCBI taxonomy): Eukaryota > Metazoa > Chordata > Actinopteri > Holocentriformes > Holocentridae > Holocentrus > Holocentrus rufus. The sequence continues at coordinate 8,477 of OMLF01054567.1, forward strand.
ACCCAAACTGTGTCTAAGTTGACGTGGGCCTGCTGGTGCTACAAGGATCGTCACAGTGTCAGGACAATTACCAGGTTTCATCATGAATGTTGTTACCAAATTTCATGGCAATCCATGACAGAGATTTTGAGAAACGCCACTCTGGACCGAACAGCTGGCTGACAGATGAGTACGTCCCCATGTGCAGGGACAGAGCACAAAATATGATGGAGGAGAAACCAACCTGTTCTAAAATGCTGGAGATCAGTGAAGTTTTCCCACTCCCCACGTTTCCACAGATGCCAAGCAGGTTACCCTACATGGAAATACACAAAGGGATGATTAGTTTGCCTTTAGCCTGACACAGTTAATGCTGATATCAGTGCCAAAGCTCTTAGCAGCCACCTTAGGCAAAGTGAAGGAGATGTTCCTCAGGGTCGGCAGGGCTTCAGTCTTCTCATTCTGGACCACCAGGTCTGCCTTGTCCTTGCTCAGCCCGTTGGCTGCGTTGTGTGTTTGTGCTTGCTGGTCATCCGGGTTGGTCCAAGACAGAGTAGCGTTGGCCATCACTATGGCTGATGTGCTGTTGCTTTTCTGAACCAGGTAGGACTCTGGATTCTGGACCAGCATTATTCTCTGAAACAGCCACACATCTTATTCAGATATTTGGTACATCAGAGTAATAACAGGTTGTAGTAACAGGTCACATTAGAGGAAGCGTTACCTTCAGTCGAGCCACTGACACGGCAGCCTCGGCCAGGGCTCTGACACTGAGAGGAACCACACCCAGAGAGAACCGCATGGAGTTGAAGATGGCGATGGTGGTGAAGGCCTGGTGAAAACACACAGAGTCAGACCTGAACACAACCTGACAGTACAGCAGAGACCAGTTCCAAAGTGGTGTTACATGTGCTGCCTTGTTGAGACACTCACAGCGGAGATGCTGAGATGCATGCCCAGCAAGGTGTGTATCACGAAGGTGAGGGTGGTGGCAAATGTTGGGATGACTGTGGTGATGGTGGTGTTGATGTTCTGGACGTAGCCGGCTTTCTCCAGAAGGCTCTTCTCTTTCTTCCTGATCTCTGTGAGAGACATCGGACGTTTGGAGAAATGGATCTGTTTCCTCAGGTGATTCACATTCACACACTGAGCTGCTCTGAGCTTTCACAGGCTGCTTCTGGCCTTCTGGGAGTTCTCAGCAAACACTTTTTTTACATTCCTATAAAATATCACTTATTTGATTGGAGTGGACAGTCAACACACACGTGTCCTGAGTCGTACCTGTAATCTTCTTTTCAAAGGAGTCTTCCCAGGCGTACATTTTGATCAGTTTGATGCAGGTGAGAATCTCGTTCATGGTGCGGACACGGCTGTCTGTGGCTGCCATGGCTTTCCCCCTGAACAGGTTAATGAGCTTGGCCATGGAAAACTGACAGCAGAAGAATTAACATATGGTTATTACTAGTTTCCATGGAAACCAAACAACAGTTATCTGTGGTGGATGTGCAGAGAGTGTGCAGACCTGTATGGGGATGAAGATCAGGTAGATGAGGACTCCAGTCAGAGCGGTGAAGCCCAGAATGTAGCAGGAGTAGAAGGTGCACAAGAACAGCAGCACAGGGACACACAGCATGAAGCTGCCAAACACCACCGCCTCAAACAACCTGTGGCCATCATTGGTCAGAACATTAATCATCTGCAGGGAAGGAGAGAGAGAAACAAGGACACTGAGGTTCAGATTCACAAAGAGTTGCAGGGCAAATTTTAAATATTTGTGCCACAGTTGCATGAGCTAAGAGCACTTAGCTTAACTTTCCTGCAACCTGTACACACCCTGTCCTTTTTCTACCATTTGAGTTGTTATCGTGTTTATAGCGAGAGAGCTGCGCTACATAGACTGAAACAGCTATCTTTAATCTATGAAACACTTTGAATCTTAAGAATCTTAGAATAGGTAAAATACATATGCAAAATACATATGCAGACATAATGCAGAGCGTACCTCTCCCATGGACAGGCCGCCGTGCACCCTGAGAGAAATGACTTTCTGGAAGCCCAGCGAGGAGAAGGCGCCCTTCAGCCTGAGCGCTGTGCGCAGGTTCACTGCCCACAGCAAGGAGATGAAGGCGGCCTTACAACACTCTGTGAAGAACAAAGCCACACACAGACCGACGGCGTGCGTCACCGTGGACGACTCGGGGTTATCCGTGTAGCTCAGGATCTTGTGGACCAGCACAGACTGGGAGGAGAAGTAAAGAGGTCTGAAACACTCTGGACTGAACTGGACTACCAGCAGGTCAACATTTCAACAGCATCGTACCTTTAAACAGTATTGTTGCACAGCTGTCAGGTCAGTATGCGTTGTTCCCAATGGGTTATGTTTAACTTAAAGTTTACAATTTATTGATCCTCGTCTGGACATGTGACCCATCCACAGGCCGCAGCAGCATGTTGAAAAGTAACACACGTGCGTATCACACTAAACAAACACATGGATTGTGGGCCCTGTCTATTCATTATTATGTTCTTTATTAACAGGGCTGTATGATGCAAGAAGGACTTCCCTTCTTTCTCACCATCTACAGGAAGAGATCAACGATCAATTATCTACAACTGAATTTTAAAATGAAACTCCTCCAGTGAGCGCAGCCGTAGATTTAGGTCCAATTTAGGCCATTGGGTCAACAGATGTATTAACCCTATATTGTTACACACTAAAAACTCCTGCGTTAAAACCAACACAATTTGGGTTGTTTTTAACCCAACCTCGGGGTAAAAAGTGACCGGCACTTTCCTGCTGTTAATTTAACCAGGAAAAATGTGTTACTCATTTAACCCAATAGTCAACCTGATAGTTGGGTATATTAACTACTTGATTGGGTCGGTCACTTTTTACCCCGAGGTTGGGTTAAAAACAACCCAAATTGGGTTATATATTAACTGAAATACTGGGTTAATTCTACCTCACACATGGGTTATAATTAATTTCATATTTTATTGCATTAAAATCTATGAAATTATAATCTACAAAAATGCAAACAAACGGACTTGTACTGTAATGTAAAAAACTTTATTTAACAACTCAGCAGCGAACATGTCACATGATTTTTTTTATCAGCCTGTGACATCATCGGCCTAGCCATCAGCCTGCCTGTACTCCTACTAAAAACATGTATTATAAAAAAAAAATACATCGAGAAAAAAACACAAGGTGACAGAACTGGAGGTGAGCATGATGTACCTCAAGACCAGACTAATGGCAAACACTGTCACATGAAAAAAAAAAGCTCGGGGTAATTAATATAAAAAATGTAAAATGCCTTAAACTGCATTGAAGGTAAACATCTCGCATTTTGGAAAGTCTGTTTGTACCGGTTTACATGTTGCACATACTGAAGTCATATACTCAATGTTATGAACAAAAACTCAATGTCACCCAGAGTTTGGGTTACTCTGTTTTGTTAAGAAATATAATTAACTCAAGCAACCCAGAAATTGGAATCATCCTTTCAACCAGAAAATGGGTTCATTTCTGAAAATGAACACAGAAATGTAACCCAACCCGGGCAACTCAGGAAGTGTGTTGATGAAATAACACAGGAGTTTTTCGTGTGTTCTGTATTGACAGGAAGGAGAAAATTAAGAAAATAAAATGCAGAGATGATAACTCACCGGCCCCACAAACACAGCGACCATGAAGAGGACGCCAACACAAACAGCCACCACCATCCTGGTTTTTTGAAAGCGAAGCAGCACTTTGACCAGAGACGCCTTCTCCAGACCCACCTTCGCCACTTCCTCCTCCCAGAGTCTCTGGAGTCTTCAGAACACAAAGAGTCACGTTTTACTCATCTACTCCTTTTACTTATACTATCAGCACAAGAAAATCGAACAAACACTTAAAGCTTGGAAATACAGTATGTTTCTTCCCAGTCAGTTGTGGTTTTCATAATCCCATACTTCACAAGAGTTGAATTTAAATATATTAATATGAGCAGCCTGTAGGTTCTATTGCTGGATGAAATAAAGCATTGCATCATTTTGTGTCCAGTTTCTAGTTCCAATAAGTGAACCATAAAGTGTCCCAGACAGTCAGTCACACAGGAACACACTTCACCCACCACTGCTCAACAACATCGACATCAACATCAAACTGCAACTAATATCACAGTTTGACTGTCCACTCGGTCATATTACTGTGCAGCTAATCGTTATTATTCATAACAATAAACATCACTGTGTAAAATGACAGTGGGTTGTATTTGTCCCTCTAGTCTGTGTAGGAGTCTTTCAGAAGGAGGACTCAGACCTTTGTCCGTTGACGTCAGCTCCGTCCAGTGGAGACAAGTTGAGAGAGCCGACGTCCAACCTGTTCTTGAATATGGACCACATCATCGGGGTCATCCAGGCAAAGGTGGTGAAGGACAGGAAGCCTGCGCGGTCCAGAGGGTTGGGCCTGGACAGGGAAACATCACCAAATATCAGCTGTGTGCAGGGAGGAAACTACAGGGAGGTGAACAGGATAATAAAGTAGCAGAATTTCCCTAAACAGACTCGTCCTTGTATGAAATGATCTGGAATAGTTCATGTTCTCAGCAGGTGATGTGAAAAACAAAGTGAATTTTCCTCTCTGTAGTGCACCTGGACTGACCGCCAAAATAAAAGTTCTTCTGCACTGCCCGACAGCCTCTTGACATCATCAGCTGTCTGTTATGGAGTTTTGCAGTTTTCAGTTTACATAAGACGAAAGGATGTTCATGATTTGGCAGTTAGCTTTTTGTCATTGATTGATTAATATTAAGGGATAATTATAAGAAATAGAACCGATCAGATCAGGAAAGACAGCTCATTTCAGTTGTAAGTCTAGTCTTTGATGTTGGCAGCTACAGTTTGGACTATTACCTCCTAATATCAGTAGAGATATAAACTAGACTCCTATTGGCAGGATCCCAACTCGCCTGCTCTGAAACCTTTCCAACAATCATCTGCACCACAACACACGGCACGTGGCTGAAGACAAACAGCCATGAGGAGGAGGTCATGCACCCACAATTTCAAGGCCACAGCAACATTCAGTTAAATAAGAGCCGCAATTCAAAAGTGAATTGTTATATAAGCAATATGTTCTCAGAATATACTGGATATAGCTGGGAGCATAACATGTGAAATCATGAATGCAGAATGGGTATTATCTGTTATCTGTAATCTCATCATATTGCCCATCTTTTTTGCCCAACAGTTTATAACATCAACATCTACAAAAGGTACCCAAAAGCACACCTAGTCCAAGAACAGAACAAATCAATAACTAGATAAAACTAGACAAATGTTGTTCAGGGTGCAGCATGAGACTTTAAAATGAATATTGAAAATAATTCACTTGTGATCAAAAGCAAAGACACCCTCAACTGGTAGAGCGTTTGCATGTAAACCAAGAGTAAAAACTAAAGCATCATCACAGTGAGGTGCTGATGCTGTGCTGTTGTCATGGGAGGTCCAGTGTGGGTAAACCCTGCTGTTATTCTACAGATTGAGTATGGTGGATAGTTTGTTACTCAGACTGACTGTGAGGAGAAGCGGAACGGTTTGAGGCTCTTAAGGCTCTGGTGGTATTTGCTGAAACCAGAAGGACGTTCCCTCTCTCTGTTGTCCAAATCACCAAGACCCTCCGGCCTGGAAGCACCGCTCTTCCATCTGACATCATCTCCTGCCTTAACCTGAGAAAGAGACACAAAAGACATGAGGGCATAGATATAAAGAGTGGCAAAGATAGAAACAGACAGAAAGAAAAAAACACAGAAGAAAATCCTTCCGAGTCAATATTCCAACACAAAAACCAGATCAAGCACACCGGCAAGAAAAACACAGGAAGCAGGAGAAACAATAGTGGAGGAAAAGATCTGAGGCAGTGAAAGCAGCATGAGAGGAGGAGATTGTTCTGATGGAGGCTGTTTATCCCACACTTACAAAAGAGGTGCACTGAATACCATTCTTCTCCTCCACTGAAGGAACGCTCTTCATTTTGTATTGTGCCTGGACAAGGAAACAAACCTTTACATCCACAGGCCACTTTCACCACTTTCACCACTTTCACCAGACAAATTTGATAATTAATGAACTACAATAGAATAGGACCTCTAAAAGACTGTTCATTATACCTGTAGACTCACCCCTGTTTTCACTATTTTATGTGCAAAGGTTATGTTTCGACTAGAATAGGACTTAAAATAACTTAAACTAACCACACGACTGTACAACTTTGACTTTATTTTTCAAATTGTCCTGTCAAGAGCTTTTTGTTCACCCAGAACCATAAAACATCGTAGATTCAGACAAATCCTGTCTGGGACCCTGTATTTATAATCATAAACACATATAAACCAGTATAACACAACAGTATAGTGTAACATTGAAATATCTGGTTTAATCTCAGAGAAGGAAAAGCAGGCTGAAAAAAAAATGCTAACCTGATATGACTGAACCAACATGAAGTGATGAGACTAAATTAAACTTAACTGAAGCTACTTAACTACAGTGAACTACATTAAAATGACATGAATGAAACAACCTGAATTAAAATAAAACAAAGCACAGTTTAACCAAACTAAGCTCACACAGATGAAACACACTAAACCTGATGACAACTGAGATCAAATAAACTGTTACATAACTGAACTGAGCGACATTACAGCTGGTGAAACTGATTTAAATGAAGATAAACTAAAGCAAAACTAAACAAACCAAAGCGACTGAGACAGGCAGATGAAACAGGACAGTACCTCTGTGCAGGCTGGGGAAACTCTTCTGCACCTTGTTCATCCAAATACTGCAGTAATATGCTGCTCTGTGTGTCTCACTAGCTTTATAAGGTTCAAAGTATGGGGAAGCTCAGAGGTTAAACAAGCTAATCAGTGAGAGAGTGAGTCCAGCATGTTTTCATTGCCAGTGGTGACAGAAGTCACAACTCATTTTATATTTCATTTTCTATTTTATTGAAAGAATTTTAACATGTTTTAAGAGACAAACAAATCTCACGCAGCATTTATCATGTAAGTGTACAGTTAGTAGGCTAAATAAAAATCAGTTCAGACACTGAGATTATACACATGACAGGCATTTATGTTATATAAGTTAAAGAATAAGACATTTGTGTGACAGATAATCTCACACTACCTCCCTCAGCTTCTTGAAGCTCCTTCATACAACAACAAAACAAAATGTCAACACTTTCTATAATATAATCTGTGAAGGTTCAACAGTCTGAACTCACCTTTTTCATTGAAAAAATGGGCAGCTGTCCCCTTTGTTCTTTTTCTTCTCTTTTGATTAATTTCTCTTCTGAAAACCAGACTTAGCTTTAAAGGGAGGCATGAGGCAGCGCTCCTCCTGTTTTGCTCCTTTAACCCTCTGTTGCTACTCCATAATTTTCTATTCTTCATTTAAAGTCGGGCAGACAAAAGGCTGGGCCAAAATATTTTCACAGGGACTGTCTGGGTTGTATATTTTTTCCCATGATGATATATGATAATTATATCCTGCACCATGAACAAATGGCTATTTATATAAACACATGGGATATATTATTTAAGGAAATATTTATCAAACACGAAAAACTGTGAAGCATTTCATCTTTTCTAACTTTCACTGCTGCAAATTCCTAAAGATGTTTCATTCTGGATATGAGCCTGCGAACCCTGAACAGGCTGTTTTACCCTCCACTACCTCCCTGGTATCCACTAATTGTGCTGGAAGGCCAAACGCCTCACCGCAGGACGGATGTTATTTGTTCTGGTGTGTTATGACGAAGAGAGCCTCAGCATTGGCTCCACGTGTTTATTCAAAGACACTGTGGCTTTTATTTCATTTAAGGTGGACCGTCATTGTTGAAGAACCCTTGAGCAAGGCATCTAACATGAAACTGCTCTGAAGGTCCTGCAGCCGTGCAGCAGTGACTGTCTGAAGCTGGGAGGAAAAAAAAGACTTCAGATTTTATGTCCTGTCCTGATACACACGTGTGCAGAACCTGATATGGCAGCTTTGAATTGGATCATTTCTGTTGACAGGAAATCCAAACACACAGTCATGACCTTTGATGTTTGAAACTCACAAAATGAAGGAATCGATTTTTTTTTTTTTTTTTATTTGTGGACTACCCACTGCAATTAAAGTTTAATCATTTTAAACAAGAAATTTCAAGTAAATTTGCATCTTTTTATTAGACAGACAATGAACATGGCATCTTTTAGCTGCACACGGTATCAGCTAACAGCTAAACAGGACAACAAGCTAATCTGAAATTATAGCATAAGGAATTAAAGGGAATGGACCCAGTATAACATCCTGACATGTAGGTGTTGTTTGACATAGAAGACATACTAGAGACATAATATTAATACTAGGTGTCACCTCCACATACATTATATATTGCATATTTTTGATATATTAAGTGCTAACTCAAATATCCTATTATTTTTTCAGGTTAACAAAATCCAAAGTAGGTGAACTTTACTGGCTATTTGATAGTGAGCTACTTTACATCCTCTCTCAAAGCTTTTTTCAAACTATTGAGGCAGGAGGAGAGGGACTGAAACAGGGTTTTAACATGGTTAATTGTTAACAGTGTAAATACTAATAAATCCACAGAGCCAGCACATCAGTCTTAAAATTCACTAATTTGTCATGACGTTGCAGGATGCCAGCTCAGTCACTAATTTACCTTTTTAGTTCTCAGGTAACAAAACATCAAGGTCAGAGGTTTAAGGGCTTAGAATTACGTTATTATGTAATTTCTGACTATAAAACATTAACAGAGAGAGACTGGGTGATAGGCTAACCACACCCTCAAATACTACGGGTAATAAGTTGTAATCTCTATTGTGCGTCATCAAATTAAAGCAGGATGTTGCATGCACCATGCTCATCCAGTGCATGTGTCCAATAAAATGTAACACGGAAATCAAAGGAGGGTACAGAGGTGTTACAGAGCACAGCCCAGGTGAAAAGCTGCAGTAACAACTGACTGTTGTTGCAGGCTCACGCCACATGATGGTAGTGTATGACTTTAAGTTGCATGTAGAACACCAGAGAGACAGCACAGCATCTAAAACTGGCTGCTGCCCTAGATCTACACAGGAATAAAAAGTACTCCAAATATGATTAAAAACACCAAAAAAATTAACTATATTAGTTACATTTTTGTAATAAATGGGTGCATGTCTGTTTGTGCCCGTCCCTGCTCTTTCCAGTCTTCTACCCTCATATCTTTTAAAGGTCTCCCTTTAGCAGTTGTCTTATTACAAGAATGTTAACTATAGGACGTCATTCAAGAGGGCAAAGCCAGTCAGATTGACTCGGGTATGTTAGAGGCTGGAGTCTGAGTGATACATTTTTAAATGACAGAAGTCAAACTGCAGCAGAGCTCATCATGTTCATCCTTCTCACATTATCATTCCCAGTGTAGCAGCAGCAAGATCAGCCACACAGGAGGATCTGGTCTGCAGTGCAGCATCACACACACACACACACACACACACACACGCACAGCGGCTCTCTCTCCCTACCAGCATTAGTATGACAGTGCTGCTGCTTTGTAGTGCAGTTGTGCAATTATAAACATAACAATATGCACATTTGCTCAGACTTATACAGAGTGGTTTCTATCTGGAGTGTTTGGCATCTTGAGTCGTTGGACATCGTGATGTGAGGGCTGAACTCCCACTTGTTGGACGGTTTTCTGCGTCTGCTTTCACCCTCAATACTAAAGAGAGCTCGGTCTCATCCTCGGTGGCACCGATTTTTGTCCTCCTGTCCCACAGTTCTGCTCGGTGCTGTTGATTACAGTCAGCACCGGTTTGGGCCAGCTGGAGAGCCTCATTGAGGTCATAGCTCCTCCTCTTCACATGCATGGTCTGTGATGTCACCATCTCTGTCCAAACTGGAACAGGACATCCACCAGCAGTGTAGGGATCCTTCTACACATTAAACAGCTTACAGTTGATTCATGAGATGTGCAGTTGCGGGTTAAAGTCGCTGTCTGCAGCCTCTCTGCTCGGCTCTAGGAGGCAAAGCTCTGATCTTACTCTTATAGATCCTGTTGAAGCTTTCAGCAAGCTCGTTTCCTATGGGGTGGCATGTTGTTCTTGACTTTTTTCCAGCTAGCCATTTGCAACAGTTCCTGGCTCTGAAAATCAACTCTGAAAATGTGCACCCTGCACCCTGGTTTGCATTGGTCCTTTATGGGAACCCATAGACACAAAAACATGTTTTCCAAAAGTGATGTGCAGCTTCAGGGACTGCCCAGGGCACTGGAGGAGTCGACCATTTTAGTAAAGGCTGCTGTTTCCATAACACACACATCTGCCTCTACATCTTGACTGAAGACCATTCCACTTCACGGTGCTACACAGACAATACCTCTGGTGAAACAGGAGATCAACAGACGCCGGCAGAGCATTATCTGCGTTGTGGTGTTGACTTGGGCAGAACATTTGGTTCCAGATGTTCTGTTGATCTGCTGTTCAGGTGATGAGAACATGGAAGCTGTTAGAGGAGAAGCCATATGACTAGGCACCGAAAACGCTTTACACTCTCACAGCAGTGAGTTGTTTAGATGGTTGCCAGGCAACAGGACACGGGCTCCAGGGTGAGCCTCGCCGCTGGTTGTCCACGTAACCTCCCAAGGCTGATGCATTTTTCCTTCATGATTTACCCTTGTGACAAGTGTTTCATAGAAGTGGGAAATGTGATTGTGCTCTGAAATGAGGTTACAGAAGTTCATCACTAGTGGTTGAGGGGTAATTGTGCAATGGAGCAACATGAAAGGGGCAGTGTGTTAGAAGGGGATTTGTTTTTTGGGTCATTTTATTTCTTCAGGTTTTTATTTAAAATCATTATTTACTCCACTGTGCTGGGTTTCATAGTAAACATCAGACCGTGAACTAAAGATACTCATTAAAAGAAAATGTTTTAAATGATATGGAAGATACATAAGTTGTCTCATATTTGTGGAATAAAAACATATTTAGTTTACTTTCAGATCAAAATGTTCCCACACAGCTTCTGTTTCTGGCCGGTTCCGGTTTTTATGCTAGAGATCCTGCTAGATGACAATCAACGCTCCCCAACACACAACACCATGAAGTGTGTGTGCTGCTGTAAACCTGCAGCCAAAACTCAGGCTATGACTATCAACAGGGAGATGAGTCACTTTATTTAAACATATCTGGAAGCTCCAAAACTAATTATGAACATTTTCCCTAAAACCATCAGAATTTACGCCATGTATTGACACCAAACCTGAGGGAGTTATGACCAGTCTACCCTCATCATGGGTAAAAATACTTAACTAATCATTACAAACATCAACAGAACCATCACAAAACAGACACAAGCAACGGATCAAAGCACATGTTGTTATGTGATTCATAAGAAATGTCTTTTTCTGAGTCATGAGCCTGAGAAAGTTTCTCTTTTGAGTTTTCTGACCCATGCAGGAAATCATTTATTGCTTTCTCTCCTGGCCTCACGGGGTTTACCTGAGTTCCGCTGTCATCCCTCCAGATAAGAGGAATGTTTACTTAAGCGGGGCGAAGTGAGTTGTTAATCCTGAAAAATGTGTTCTGGATAGCGTCAGCGCTTAGAGAGTAGTGCAGAAAAGAAAAGGGGTGAGAAGAGGGTCAAGGAAGATAACAAGCTATGCAGGCCTGTGTGCACTCCAGGAGGAATAATATCTGGAACTTTGTCAGACCGCCACCTGCACTCTCAGGACCTGCACGGTCTCTGGTTTGCTCACAACCTGCCAGTATTAAGGAGACTGTAAAGCATGCTGGATGTAAGACCATGCACTTCCATACACCAAAGACTGACCTGAACTCTGTTGTAACTCACCGCTGCCATGTCAGTGTAGGCAGTGTTTAAGTCTGTCATTCATTTGCCCACTGATGGAAAAACAAGCGGTCAGCTTTGTTGAGCCTCGTCACGTTTTGGAACAACACAACAGCACCACACCGGGCAGATCTCAGATCTCATACTGTCTTTCTTCAACAGATTCGTGAGACTCGCTCCTGTCACTCATGTATAGTGGCTTATTTCAAATTATTTATGTTTCCTTCAGTACACACACACGCACACACAGGATCTCTAGGTCCCTTCTATGTATAAAAATGCAGATGAGGCAGAACGCCCAGAAAATTAAATATTTGTTAAAGTCACTTTTCTCACTAAAACTTATGAGATGCAACATAAAGAAACACCTTGGTGCTCATATGCCCTTACGTTTCAACACTGAACCTGTTTGGTTCCTCAGTCCAGGCTGTGACTGTAAGATCTTACTATCAGAGTCCCCTCAGTGCAGGTCAGACCCCTCCAGGTGTGTGTGGGGACAGTGTCTATATAAAGTAGATAGTTGTTGTTGCTTTGTGCCACAACTGGTTGTAGAGAGGGTGAGAGGGGTTTTTGGGGAAGACCTGGTCTGGCATACATCCCATGTTGGATGGCACAGCTCTCATATCTAGTCATCTGGCTGAGTTTATTAATGAACCAGAACCATGACAACCTAGAGTTGAGACCAGGAGGCAGACCTGCAGTCCTACACGCTCCTCTGTGCTTCCATTAGAACAGTTACACACCCAAATCCCCATAGAGGCTCTGTCTGCCCCCCGAACTCTTAAATCAGTTAAATCAAAAGTAAAAACAAGAGTTATTCACAAAAAACTAATAAAAATCAACATCGCCACGGCAACTGTACAACAAAATAAGACAATTAAATGTGGACTCTTCAACATCAGATCTCTCTCATCTAAAACTCTATTAGTAAACGAACTTATATCAGATCATCAATTAGATTACAGAAACCTCAATTATAACTCATTCTTAGCCTTGTTCTTAGTCTTTCACACCCAACCCGGAGAACAGTACATCCTATTCTATTTGTTATAGTTTACCGCACTCCTGGCCTTTACTCTGAATTTTTATCAGAATTCTCAGTGTTCTTATGAAGTTTAGATCTTAACACAGATAAGTAATCATAGTAGGAGATTTCAATATCCATGTAGACGTTGATGTCTTAGCACTGCATTCACCTCATTTCAACACCAATAACTAAAAGAACTTTAAAAGATGTCCAAAGCCAGTGGTACGATCAAATTTCTCCTCCCAGCAGCACCAAAGTTAATATTAATAATGATTATTTCTTAAGCCTGTCAGTTAGCCTTCACAGCTTCAAATGAAATATGGCAGCATCTGTTAGAATAAAGCAGAGTGGGGAAAACCTTTTTCCTATCAAGGGCCACTTCTGTTTTTATAACATCCTTCAAGGGCCGTACAAAATTACTGAATATACCTTCATAATTTTAATAATAATCTAATATCAGTAATAATAACTCAGCTGTTAGATGAACATGCTTTTTAGTGGTAAAACACACTAACCTCTAGTGTGATGGCTGGAACTGCTTCTTTTTTGCAAGGAGTCTGATGTCAGGTGATGATGATGATGATGATGATGATGATGATGATGATGATGATGATGATGCTGATGATGATGATGAGGATGCTGATGATGATGCTACTCGCAGCTGGTTTTCCAGGTTTGGGTCGGTCAGTCTTCAGTGGAACTGAGTATTTCCAAGAGTCAGTTTTAAAGAACTGCTCACAGCAGCAGGTCGTCTCAAACAAACAGAGATGCAAACTGGAGCGCATGTCTCAGGAAAATCCCCAGACAGACGTGAAGTTTACAGAACTCAGGCAGACGGACGTTGGTGTATCTAGCTTCGAGCTTGCCGTTGCTTTGCAGCTCAGTTATTTCGTGTTGTGGGCTGTCTGGAACGTTAGCTGATTCCACATTAAACTATTTAGCAAATATGCTCAGTTCCTTTTGTTTACTTTTCAGGCACTAAAACTTATTGCCAAATGCCCAAAGGAGATTTGCACACCAGCCATCAAATTCAGATGTCATAGTCGGCTTTTGTAGGAAACTGCAACCTCTTGCTATCACTGAGTTCCACGACAGGTTTTCCCTTCCTCTCCATGGATTGTTTAACTCTTCCAGAACCAGATCTCTGTTCTCCAACTCACTCAGGAGCTGCTGAACTTAGCCCTCTGTTTTTGATCAAATTTATGGTGGAAACGACTGTTGTCATTTTATTATTGAGCTTTAAGGAATGTGCACACAGACTCTTGTTATGGGGGGAGGAGGGCCTTTGGAGATCACCTGGTCCTGTCATGCAGGCAGCAATTTC
>OMLF01054593.1:0-12122 GCA_900302615.1 Holocentrus rufus
TCAGTACCCTTTAGGGGAGTCTCCCTTGCAGGTTCTCTACTCACCTGCAGCCCGGCCTGTCTAGGGGCCCGTGTCATCCCTGCCTCAAGCATCTATCTATATTTCCTGAAATAATAGCAGCGCCATGCCCAGTAGGGTGCAGGCCGTCTGCTTTCAGCAGGCCAGGTCAACCCCAGGAGGAGGGCCAGTTATCTACAAAAGAGAAACCCTCATCTGCACACAACTGGGACAGCCAGCGATTCAGAGAGACTAATCTGCTGTACTTCTCATCATTACCCCTGACAGGTAAAGGGCCAGAAATAATTAATGGATGCCGACACGTCTTTCTGGCGAGGTCACATGTCCTGGCTATGTTTCTCTTCGTGACCTCAGATTGTCTCATCCTAACATCATTGGTGCCGACATGTATGACAATGTTATCATAGTTGGAGTGCTTGCTGTGTGCCTTACCCTTATGGCTATGACTGTTGTTTGCCATCACCCTAAGGTTAGCTTCTATGTCAGGAGCTCTGGCCCCGGGGAGGCAAGTGACGGCCGCTGGTGTAACTAATCTGATCCCGCGGGTAATGGAGTCCCCGATCGCTAACGTACGGGAGCTGGACCGGTCGGGAGAGGCAGAATGACATGGCCGGCCAGAGGGACTAGCAAGGGGAGAGAAACGATTCACAACTGCGAGCGGTTGTGAATCGGGCTGTACAAGCGACGACCGGCGGCGGCGAGCACTCTTGGGTTTTGGGACCAGAACAAACTTCCCGTCTGCCAGTGCAACTATGCTCGGAGGGCTAGCACTACAGGGGGAGCTGGCACTAACTGGGCTGCTAATCAACCCAGTAGCTATGCTATCTGGTGTGCCCATCATGTCTACTGTGACTAAACTAACCTTATCTTCCTCAAGCTGACGGACACGTCTCTCTAGTAGAGACAGCTTCTCAAGGAGAGAGAGGCAGAGAGAGCAGGAGGACATGGTGAAAAACAGAGAGATGACGGTGGCTAATGACCAAGTAAGCTAGCAGCTGTCATTAAAAGTTTGCTAGTAAGCTGGGACCAAGTAACCAGTAGCCAGTCAATAAGTTGGAATCCTGGATGTTTTTGCCGATTGTTAAGACACAAAGAAAGACAGTCAACAAATTAGGGAGACACTGTAAGTGAACAGACTGCAGTGACGTTACACCCGGAGCAGCAGGAGCACACGGAGCGCATTTAGAGCCCCAAATCACTGTTTACCTGCAGTGTGAAAGATGCTACAGACTCACAGTTTTCAACAAACAACACAGGACAGCACTCAACTTGAACCCTCATAGTGGGCAAGAAAAGAAAGAAAAAGGGAAGACATCTTCTTCTCACTCAAAGGACCACAGAGAAAGAGTGCCCCTTCCTGGCCAGCCAGGAGTGCAACTGATACCGACCAAATGGACAATTATCAAAATAAATTAGCCAGTTAAACCAAAACAAATTCATTTATTTAGTTTTACAAATGCAGCAATGCATTTCACCAAATGGGCTTCAAGCAAGCCATGCAAACAACAAGTATATAGCCTTGTTCATGAAATTGCAAAATTAAATGTATATTTTATCAGGAAACGTTTAGAACTGCTGAAGGCCTCCTGACTGACACACACACACACACTGGTTAGGCTTTTAACTAATATAACTTACACTCTACACTAACACACAATACAATTATAGACAAACAAGGGTGTTTTTTTGTTTGTTTTTTTAATTTGCCATCAACATTGAGCAATCACTATGCCAAGGAGGGCTGATAACTATTGAAGTCGCCATGATTTTATTAGCAGAGCTCTTATGCCTGGTGATGCTTTCTGTGTGGCTAGATGCATGCAATCTCTGTATGCAAAGGCGCTGGGAAGTGGTTCCAGGTTGTGGTTATTCAGCGAGTCCTGGATGGTGGTGCATTTATGGATTTGCAACATCATTGGCCTTGTTTCAAACTTGCACAACTTTGAGCACAGCTCCCAAATGAATTCTCAATTTGTGATGATTACATCACTTTGGCTTGGCACTTTGAATTAACTAATCATTACAACACCATTACAGCCACCTTCACCGTGCCCCAACCCAAGAGCCAGATAACACCCAAAGGCTGGTAACCTAGCTAATCTACTAACTGTGCCAACAATAATCCTGTGTCAGCCTGTGTCCCTGCTTCCCCTCCTGTTTG
The DNA here is from genome assembly GCA_900302615.1 of Holocentrus rufus. Taxonomy (NCBI): domain Eukaryota; kingdom Metazoa; phylum Chordata; class Actinopteri; order Holocentriformes; family Holocentridae; genus Holocentrus; species Holocentrus rufus. The sequence goes on from OMLF01054593.1 coordinate 2,180, forward strand.
TAAGACTGCTTGTTTGCCAGCTGTACCGACCGTGTGCAAATGCTGGCTAGCTCTACATTTCCCTGGCTCTGTAAGCCAGCTAATGTGATCAGTATTATAACTACAACTGATTGTAGGTCACTAATCTGATGGTTCTGGTGTGTCAGGCAGTGCCTTGTATCAGTTTGACCCTGCAGATGTACAGACCATGTGTGGATTAGCACATTGGATCTCAGCCTTTTTAATGCCATATTTGACATGATGTGACACTTGAAACAACATATCAGCTTTTAAGTAAACGCCGTTTTTACCAGGGGCAATTGTAGGATCAGACCTTTAGGGGGGCTCAGCCACTAATGACAATGTGACGTGCACTGATAGGGACATTTTTTAAACATTTTTTGGACGGATAGTACTTAACTCTTTCTCGCTCTCATTTTCTGTGCACACATGCGTGCACATACACACATAAAGAGCTTATTTCTGTAAAACGTTTTATTTGCTTTATTCAGTGTTTATACTGCTTGCCCAAATTATGAATGTTTTCTGATATTAAGCAGACCCTATTATACTCTATTTGAAATTCTCTGTATTTCAATGTGTTTTGCGTCAGGCTGGTTTGGCTCATTCACTCTGGATAAGGAATCTCTGGGAACCTTACAATTCGATTTGATTACAATTCACAGGGCTACGATGCGATGATAAAAAAATTATTGATGCATCTCGATTCATTTCTTTTTTCTCACTGTGTGACAACTTGTTTTTTTTAAAACAAAGTATTTGTTTTGATCCATGATTTAAGTCAAACCACAGATATATTTACTTCCATTATCTTTTATTAAAACAGAAATGGAAGAGATGTATGAACTGGAAGGTTACATTTTCCAACAATTTTCTCCCAGCACTGCAAAGAACCAACTGGAAAAGAAAAGTGTGCCTATAGCACTAGCAGCATACTTGTAGTACATTAACACAGACTTCAGCATATTCTGAAACACTTAACATAAAAAGCTGCTGTAATTCACAAATAAATAGACTTCTAACCTAAAAGCATCCTATTATGTGCAATGAGCAATATAATCCTTCAGACAAAGAAAAAAAAACATTTTGCAATACTAAAATCTCAGCATAGCTTGCATATCGTGTGGCTCTTGTCTAAATCCCTTTTCCCTTCAACTTCATAGAAACCAAAGTACTTCCACATGCTAGCTTTCAAAGCAGAGGATGCTGGTTGGATTTCACATACAACAATGGGGCATGTTTACATGCACACAAGTAACTTGATTACTGAGAGAAACTGGGTTGTGCTACCTTATGCTGATTACTGAAAATCCCGTTTACATGCACTCCTCAGTAATCGGGTTTCTCCTCCACCGTGACCTCCTCCAGCCTGTCACTGCAGTTTACCGGGCGGCAGCAGCTACTGGCAGCCGAACATTGATCGTTTGTCACCGGGCAGAGAATACAAGTCAGTCAACATTATCTCCGATGAAAACGGGGGTTTCCTGGAGCTTCGCTAAACTCAGGGAAAACCCTGTTTTCATCGGAGATAATGTTGACATAAAATTGTTCAGCAATCATGCAGAATATAATGTTTTTACTACAGCGTGTTTTTGTTATGTATTCCCCATAGACTGCACTTCCGTGTTCCACCTTTTTTGTTCCGTGAAAATTGCGTTATTACCAGGCCCCCAGAAGCAGCGCTGGGCCACACGCCTGTATGTGCTCAGTGGTCAACCGTGGTATTGCAAGTCACGTGTTACCATGGGGGCCAAAAAGACTATTTCTCCATTGGGAACCATTGAAAAAGACGCACTGCTAGAACCGTGAATAATTTTTTCTGATAGCCACACATGGTCGATATCGAATCTTTTATTTACCCACTTTTGAGTCATTGGGACCATTTTTCCTTGGAACTCACTGAAAGACCTATAGAGCTTTATTTTTATAGGCCCTGTGAACATGCCCAAAGACCACGGGAATGCCAGTCTGCGCGTTCTTGGTCAAAACCAGAAACCAGACCGATAAGCTCTGTGGAGATTACATTTCGTCTAGCTAAACTACAATAAATTTTAATGTACTGTCTTTGCAGATTAGTTTTTTATTAAGTCAAGTAAATGTTAGATAGCAACTCAGCAGCAATACCTGGCTTAATATTAAGAATGCACTATACAATTACTGTTTAACTTCTGATTTATAGCCAATATAGTTTTATTTTTTGTTTTTACTGTGCATATTGCACTGTGGCTAATTTCACAGAAAAGTTAGTGACAGGCTACACCTACGCACATACTTTATCTTTTCATAATACAATGGTATATAGACCCACATTAACTTATTTATTATTATTATTGTCATTATTTTCAATAATGTTGTTCACATGTATCGCTGGTATGCTCTGTAAACAACGATTTCCATATGCATTTACAGCACAGTATAAGTTCAGTCTAGATATCCGCATAATCAAGCAAATAAGGTTATATTTTTTACTGGATTTCACGTGGTTGTGACAAGCTCTGAGAATATTCCAAATGAGTAAATGTTTTCACATTAGACAAACTAGAATTAGAGTACCTGCAGAGCAACACTGTTAACATCGGACTTCATTTGATTGGCGAGCCCTATATCTGTCGTGATGTGGAGTGACCCACCTTTGATGCCTGTAGTCTCATATATTCCTGTGGCTTCAGTAGTAATTTAAGAATAATGATGACAACCAGCTGTAGCCTACTATCCCATCTCATAGAAAGAGACAGCATAATTATTTAAAAATAGCTAAAGCTGTCTTCTTTAATTACAAAAATAACAATCCCATGATATGCGAGGCTGCTGTGACTCTGCATGTTATAATAATCAAGATAAGAGTACTGACAATATGATTAAATAGGTGATCTCTTTGAGAGCTGAGACAATACGTTTATATATAATTAAACATTTATTAATGGAATAATATACATAAGAGAAGAGAAATAAAAAAAAAACAATCTATTTTTGACTGTAAGAAGACTTAATAGCTGAATAAAAAAAATACAATAAACAACAGTAAAAGTACACCTACTATACTAGCTAGTATTATTTCCCCTCGTTCATTGCCATTGTTTCATCTCAATATGTTTTTAGTTACCCTGGCCGAGGAAGCCCCACTGGGCAGGACAGAGCACACAGGTACAATACTTGTGGTTCAACCTCGCAAAAGGTGTATTTATTTGTAGTTTGGTAAGGGTAGGAAAGGAGGAGATAGAATATAGGCTAATGGAGGGAGACGCCGTCCTCTGGTAGCAGCTGAGTTGCAGGGTCGGAGCTCCAAGAGGAGGGCAATGCACAGAGATATGAAGGTGGTCCGAGTAGGGCAGATTAGTAATCTCCGAGAGAAGGAGAGAGGTGAGGGTGCCATGATGAGGGACTCTGAATATGAGTTGTTACTTGCTCAGGACAAGCAAAAGGTTGAGTCAGTGCACAACTGTGTTCATAAGTCCGGTACAGAAATTTAGCCCAACGCCACCTCTGGTGCGATCAAAAGCCAGATAGCCAGATAGCAGATAGCTAATACGCAGTGCAAACATTTCCAGCTAAATTATGTTTGGAGAATTATATCAGCTGACAAGCACAAAAAATCTCATTGTCTGCCACTGATGTATCTATGAGCCCTGTGGATAACATAAGAATTATCAATGCCAGGTGCCAGGTAAAATACTGTAATGTTAACGTTAGCTAGCTAAGATAATGTTAGTCAACTCTTTGCTCACAGTGTTTCACTAAGTAAGATAATGAGGGTTAAATTGAAAGTTAAACATTTGAACTAACGCTTAAATTTCAAACTGAATAAATTAGTCTTTTACCCGATGGGAAGTACACTTGTTTCTTTCGGTATTATTGGGCTGCTCCACTGTCAGCTTTACGGACTTGTGGCGACGAGCAGAGGGCCACAAGCACAGGTTGTTGTCATGGTTACCACAAACGCCAGCGTGTTCATGTGGCCGAAGTGGGAGCCAACTACGTATGTGTAAAACGAGTCACCCCATGTCGGCCCCATGTTGGCGTATGCGCTGGGTGAGCAGATTCCATTCAAATGAATGGCGGCTATACTTGCATCCCCCGTCAAGTTATTTTATATATGTATGGTTATTACCCTTTGATTATTACCATTTAGAAAAATCGGTTTTTGACATTCGTGAATCAATTCAGAATCGTTTATGTCCGCATCGCAATGTATCCAAGAATCGTTTTTTTCTCGTACCCCTAATATCCATTACTGGAGCTAAACTGACACTCTCTTGCCTCCTGGCCAACGTCACACTCACGCTCTGCCCCCTGGAAACATCTTCTTACATCCAGAAATTCTGAATAGTATCCATTAGCTCTCACTCTGGATTTTGGGTTCATGTAAATGACCGTAAGCCATTATAGAGAGGTGTATTGAAATCCCATGATCTCTCGTGTTATGTTTCATAGGACCAACCAATTCTATCAAACACTGTGAATCTACACCCATTAGCACTGATGTCTGCTTCCCCATCAAGTCAAGTCAGTTTTTATTTGTATAGCCCAAATTCACAAATTACAATTTGCCTCAGAGGGCTTTACAGTCTGTATGGCAAATACAACATCCTCTGTCCTTAGACCCTCACATTGAATGAGCATATGTCTTAGCATATGTGACATTAAGCATTTTTCAGATATTATTTTTGTCCTGTCTAAAAGGCATAAAACCAATCTGATCAAGTTTGATACATTTTGTAATAACTTTTTGTATTCTTTGTACCAGAATAGCACTCGGATAATGTTGATCATTACAAAGTAGACTAATAGGTCTATATTCTTGTGTAGGGTTGTTGGCTTCTTTGTGGATTACTGAAATTATTGCCTCTGCCCATGTTTTCTTTCTGTAAGTGTATTGTTAAAAACTGGTAGTCATGCAAGTAGTAGCTCCTCTATGAAATGTTTATAGAATTCTGCCACTAATACATCTATCCTCACTTTCATGACACCATGAAAGCAGGGGTATTGTTTTTGGTCTTTTCTGTGTTTGTGTATACAGTATAACTCAAACAGTTTTGATCCAGTTTGAACCAAACTTGATGGAAGTGTTCAGGATCAGGAAAAGAAGAACTGATTCAGTTTTAAGAAGATTCTGTCAAAGGTCAAAGTCACAGGGTAAAGGTTTCATAGGAAAGTGCATAGGAAATATTTATAATGACCATATCAGGGAATTGGTAACACACATGGTTACTATTCAACACTTAAATAAAGTCATATACACTCACCGGACAGAAAATAGGTACCCCTGTACCTAATGTTTGCCATAAGGTTGTAGTTTGCAGTGGTGTTGCAGTAGACTACATTATATTGAGAGGTGTTCCTAATGTTTTGTCTCCCTCATGTAAATAAACAGGGAGGACAAACATTTAGATCTGCAGCGACATTCAAAGGTTGAGTTGATGGAAAAAATTTGCACCTTTTATTGGTCTTACACCATTTCATTATCAAATTTGCATTGCACAAGTGTTACACTCTCTTATTGCCCCTGCAAGTTATTTTTGTTTCTGTGATTGGAGTTATCAGTACTGAGGCCTCCTCTTCTGATAATGAAGGTAAATGTAGCTGTCAGAGAAAGGGTTGATCTTTGTTCTCTTTAATGTTAGGTTCAAGAGGATCGAATAATGTCCAATAAAATGATGCAAATGCATTTGCTACCTCCCTTTGATGTGATACTATTTTCTTTAAGGTGGGATGGAGTATTGTTGAAACTACACAACCTTTTTGGTGTTTGTGTAATTGCAAAACAAGTTGTCAACTGGCCCTGTTGCCCATTTGATAGTATTCTTGACTTACAGAGTCATGGTGCACTTTCTGCTTTATGAGTTAGTTCATCCTGGGCTTGTCTATATGCTTTAATTTCTTTAAGATATTGCAGTCACTCGTTTTCTTATGTTAGTGCTCAACCCTTTTACCCTATTCTGCAACTCTTACTTTTTCCAGCCTCAAGTTCGATTGTTTATGCCCTACTTGTGCTCTGCTCTTGTTTCTGATGTTTTTGTGAGCACCCGTTGCTGCCGGCCCTTTTCCAAACAGTTGAAACCAACAGCCCAGGCTCTGTTTCATGATCAACAGAAACAAAATCAGGATATGCCTGTGCCAGACTACAAAAGAGCACTTTTAATAAATGTCCCCACACACCAAAAGACAATTGAAGCACTTTCTATCCTTTGTTCGTTAGACACTGTATATTGTGTGTGTGTTTGTGTATATTTGTCAAATAAGCAACTTTGTTTCTCCTCTGTCTCCACTCTCTACTTCCCCTCCATTCTCTCACAGGTGTTGGTGTGTTGTCCATTGTGAGGGGACAGCTAACTGGAGGAGAGGCCTGGAGGCATGCAGTAAACCACTGAGCACAGCTGTACTTCCAGACAGGAACCTTTATAAAAACACCCAACTAATGGCCAAAATTGCACTTCACAGACTCAGACTGAATCCTAAGTGGTGTGGCTAACAACAGACATCCAGGTCTTAAAGCACAAGAGAGGATTATTCCCAACATGATTGTGATGCTACTCAGATAAAATGAACTGACAGGCAAATGGACACTTTCACCCACTGATTGACCATGCATTCAGGCTGGGCCGCTAAGTGTTTGTAGGCCAAGCTGGATTTTCATAAATGTGTTTTTACAATTAGTCACAAAATGCACTACTGGACCTTTCCACCCATTAAGGTGAGAGAGAGAGAGTGATGTCGTGCCACCCTGTGGTGACGCTACCTTGGGCAGTGCATACCGCTCGGATTTTACACTTTGTGCCATACTCAAAGTTCATTGTATTTCAACTTTGACTCTGTTTACGACCGACCTTTCAAACCACATTCAATCAGATTTAAGATACTGACAGCCAAAACTGAATTTCCTGAGTTAAACAGCATTACTTTAAAAAGTATCAAGACCTCGGACAAAGGATGTCAGTAGTAAGACAGTGCTACCATGTTTATTTTCCTATATTGCAAACACAGTGCCAACCACTTTTGTGTAGACATCTTAAGTCATAAACTCAAGCTGTTTAAGGTGCTGCTATATTACAACATTAAATAATTTTAACCCCAAAAAGAAAAAATCGGTAACCCTACCCTCAAGCTCAGTCACCCCAGTGATTTTAAAAGTATTTAAATTTGGTCTCACAGACACACCGCATTCACTTACTGACATTTACTTGTATATCTTTAATGGTGACCTCATCCTGCACTAGTGGGTGTCATGAAAAATTGCAACCAATAAAACCCTCACAAATCTTTGAATAATCTCACTCCTCCACCTGTCCCTTAAAATGAAAGTTTGTCACCCTAAATGATATTCTATTGGTTTACATTGTGAATGATCCCTCCCTGCATTATATCCTGCCCCAACATTCTCTTTCAACAGGAAATACATAAAGGCAGTGAGAGTACCATTTCATGGGGTCTTTAAAACAAATTAAGACATAAATTGCGGGGATGGATTTTTGAGAATTTAGGCAAATGCTTAGGCATGCAGTTAAGCTCCTATCTCTCTATTATCTACATAGGGCTGGGCAGTATATTGAAAAATCACTAAAATTGGTACTTCAGATATTTTATGGTCATAATTTTCCACACTGGTATGTTTGGTAAATGCACTCTACTAGTGCAGTCCAGTGCATGTGTTCCTTTATTTAAATCTGCTATGAGTAGAATGCTAAACCTGACAACTCTGGCAACGCTTTCCCCATTTGTTGCTCTGTCCTCTGCAGACTACTCAGGAGAGAACAGGGGTGGGGCAGTGTTTAATGTCATTGGGAATTGGCAACAGATGGAATGTATGAGTGATCTGTACATTCTTTTTTATGCCAAAGCAATGGATTTGTTTGTTTGTTTGTTTGTTTTGGAGGTGAAAAAGAGTGCCTTTAACACAACCTGTAGAGCAGTGTTTCTCAACGGGGGCTCTTTCTGCTGAAATACACTTTCATAATAAGTGATAACGGCTGCAAATTGAGCGAGAGGAGCACACAGACATATTTGCCACCTACAGAGTTTCTATAGTAATATATATTTTATATATATATATTTCTAGAATAATTGCGTCGGCGCTGCTGCTGATGTATGACAGCTTTCTCTGGTTGATCAAATTTCTACAGCGATGTGAAGGACTGGTTTGTTCTGTAGTTTGAGGGAAGTGATGCGCATTTTCAAAGCGCAGCACAATTACGCACAGGTTTTCCACCAAGATTACATCTTATGCAACGGGCATCGGGCCCTTAGCAGAAGTACACCTTTTTTTTTGGTACAAAAGCCAAACTTTTGTACACGCCAAACTGGTTTTCCATAACTCGAAGTTTATTCAGTAGAAAAAATCAGTCGTCAAAAACGCATTCTCATCCAAACACGTCATTTTTGGATGGCCTCTACTTTCCAATGGGTCTCAGAAAAGCGCTTGAAGCCTCCATTTTTTTGCAGCAGAGAAAGGCCCTTTAGACACTATATTCAGGACTTTAATTGTTGTGCTTAAACCTGTGGCAGAACAGGAAACGTGTTTTTCTAAGGAAACTCCGATATCCACAGGCCTGTCTGGAAATTGACATAAAAGGATAGCTTTCTTCAGTCAGAATTATAACGCGGAGTTGTCAGTACAGCCTAACAGACTATTGCTTTTCTAACATTTTATCATGGTGGTGCCATTGTGCGCGTTTGAATGCAGAGTGACCACTGATCTGTAATGCAGTCTTTTTATTTAAGGAAAATCACTCAAGGAAACTAAATTACAAGCAACCAACAAAATGATGTAAACAAGGTTCATTATTCTATGATCTATTTTGCAACTGCAACATTATTGTGTGAATGATTATGAAATATGACATCATCATATGCACGGAAAACGTAAACGTGAATTCATTGTAAATAGGGACATATTTGCGACGTAATTGTGCAGAATAAATTCGTGTTTGGGTGCTGTACAGTCTTATTGGGATGCCATGCAGTCTGCATGTACTGCACTAGGTTTTTCTTTGAAGACGCCGGACTGATCTCTTCCAGAAAATTCCAGCGCGTCATAGCAGAGAGGAAAATTGCAAAAATAAATTTGCCAGACCCCAGAGTTGATATAGCCGGGTTTTAACGTCTTCGCTCCCGCTACCACAGCAAAAATAGGGCCTGGTGTGTCTCCGGTCCTGCATCCCATTCTCATGGCGTCATGCGTTTCCTAGGCAACCACTCACGTTTTGGAGGGGCTCCAAGTGCAAATAATTATTTATTTCTGTATTTCATTTGCTTGGCCTGATATTGATAATAGACTATGCTGATTCTCTGTTCAGCTTTATTTCTATGAGAATTTTTATTCCTATTCTTATTTGTAGTAGTTTGTTGTTGTTTGTTGTAGAGGCCACACTCACTTCAATAGATGGCCGAATCTGCGCCAGCAATGGCCCAAATGAATTTCTTTAAATTCCCATGTATTTAATATTTATTTAATGAAGTATGAATCTCAAATCTGTAGAAGCTGTTGAACAGTCACATATACACATAAGTCACACACAAACACTTAAATAACATATGGTAACCCAGACCTACAGTGGGCTATATAAAGGACATTTTTTTTAATAATAACATATTTTGTTTTCCAAACTAATCGTAATTATTCCATCAGTCAAGTTCAAATAACAGATGTTATTTGGCATTGAATGACATGTTTTTAAGGATAATTTATTATTAATTATTAAGGGCAGACTAATTATATTTGATGGGGGGCGGTAAGCAACCTGGATGTTGGATAGGGGGGCAGTGGCCAACAAAAGGTTGAGAACCACTGAGCTAGAACCTACTATAACGTAACCTATAGCCTTAATATGACGTCCATCGCGAAAACGTGGAATCGGTCGTGTCTGTCGTCATCTCTCAGCCTTAGCAGCAAATATCAGCACCGGAAATAGCTCTTACTCCCGGTGTTTTCCCCAGGTTGTCTGGACGT
>OMLF01054602.1:0-13301 GCA_900302615.1 Holocentrus rufus
GGCTACTTTTATTCTCGTCATTTATGTTTGGTTAGTCTGGTCTTTTCATCCACCTTTTGTCAAAACCCGTCACTATACGTACCCTTTATATTATATAAAGAATGGATGAGTTCCTGTTGTCAAAGAGTTGACCCTAACACTAGAAAAGGTTAACATTAATAGTTCATCTAAAAATTCAGTGCATTCCAAACTCCATTGAACTTTGTAGTAGTTTTTTTTAGAACTTAAGAGGCATGACCTTTTTGGTGTTTTTTATTATTACATTCACACAATAAAAAAAAATAGAATTAAGTCAGTATAGCTGATGTAGTTTTGCTGTATCTGAATCTGTTGTCTCTGTTGATGTTGCTTGTTTCTTCACCAGAAATCAAATGATCCAGATACTTAATTTGATGCTATATTTATTGCTATTTTGCATGAAAAGTAGCCAAAATGCAAGAAATAAAATAAGTTGTGTTTGACAACCCACAGGCGCAGGCTTTGTTAAAACCCCTAATTTCCCCAAGAAATTGTTGATGGTCTAATGTGGTGAGGTGTTAGCTTGGACCGCTAAAGATCTGCCAGGAGTTTGGTGTCTATGATCTTATTACTTAATGGTTACTTACTTCCAAAAACATTTGTCCTTGCTGCTACTAAGTTTGTGAAAAATGGGGAAATCCTACATTGTCTTATCTGTTTGTTCTGATCTTGTGACAGCTTGCATCTCCTGCCAGATGTTAGTAGTTCACTAATGGAGGACATGCTTCAGAAGGGAGGTGTCATCAAGTCAGTTTTGGCTAATAACTCCAAAAGTGGTGGTGCAGAGCTGCTGAAGATCTGGGACACAATGATGAGTAAGTTAAACAGAAAGAACAGAAAGAGACTTCCTTCTGTGTGCAACATTAAAAGTCACCAATTTCATGGCTGCTCCTGTTTTGACATTGTGCTTTTGTGTTGAAGGTTCAGCACAGCAACGAAAGCCTAACACAGCATCTTTCATGAACGGTGTCAATGGCAGTCTTCTGGGAGATCAGGTGGGTATTATTAAGATATAATGAGAGCAACAGAAATGCCCAGAAAAGAAAGAAAGAGCTTGTTTCTCGAATCAGGCCTCGGGGCATTCAGACCCTGTCAAGTGTCTCTCAGGCCTTTGTTAGCAGTAGACGGATCACGATTCGGTTTCTTCCCTCTGTACTGAAAATAAACCATAACAGGCTTATGGGAAGGTTTGGAGGGCTTATTTAAATAAAGTATCTATTTCTTTTGTTACTGTAGCTGTTATGGAAAAAATCTCCATCCTTGTATAAGTACTTGGTAATTTTCATCTGTGGACAACAAGGTCACCCCAGATCCTCCTCCAACTGATAACTTAACCCAAAACAGTATAAACTATTCGTCTCTTCTTATGCCACTTCAGACATAGCCAGCACATCCCTGTGTACTGTGTCTCCTTGTACAAGCTTCTTCATTCTTCTTCATTCTCCACGTAAGACATTCCAGTCTCCAGCCTCTTCTCTCCGTGTCACCGGCAACCAGTTTCTCCATTACAGTAGTTATATTGCATGTTACATGAAGTTTAAATATAACAGAGAAAGTGTTGCAGGAACAGTGATTCTGGTAATGATGATTTAATTTAATGAGCATCATCCTTCTTATCCCTCCAGGTTAAAATGAATGACAATTGAAAAGAAACAGTGTTGCAAAGTGCTATTAGAGAATAAACACAATATTTAAAGCTAATATCAATAGAATTTGAAATTTGATGGCTTCGGTGACATTTTTTCCCAGTCAGTAGATCATATTGATGTTAAATCTGAGCTGACGTGATTGCAGCAGGAAGCAGATAACATGATGACATGAAAAAATAATAGTAGTATTTAAAATAAAAACTAATAAATATAAGTTTTTGAAAGTGATTCAAAACAAACAAAGAAATCATAATAGAAGAAAGCATAAAGAAACAGAAGTTTTTTTTTATAATGCTGATGCCTCAGATATCTTCGACCCAGATACTTTGTATTGTGTGACAGAGTTTTGTACATGGGTGTGCACGGGCTGTGCACAATAGCTGCATAGTGCCTGAACTCAGGCATTGTCCTGTGTTTATCTTAAAAACTAGGTGGTTTACATTGCAGTTTAATAATGAGTAATAATGAGTTATTCTGTTAACCACTGAGAATTGTTATATAATTATCAGACAGATGAATACGAATAGTAAATTACAGCAGGTAGATGAAACTCTCAGAAGACTGGAGTCACAGTGTAAACTGTGCTAATTTACCACTAAATTGGAACTCAGTTTGTAATGAAAAAGCTGCAGACAAAGCACCTTAACTGATTTAATTTGAGTTTGGGGGCCGTGTCACGACCAGTCGTGGATTATGGATTAATTACTTGTCCTTATCTACTGTGAGAGCAGTGTGTCCAGAGGAATGGTGAGCCAAGGCAATACTGCAAGTCTCTGCCCTGAACTCATATTAACTCTTTGAGTGCTGGGCAGTTTTACTAACTTCCATAGCCTAAAGGCCTAGCTAAAAAGTGTTGAGTCATTGTTTACAAACGCTGTCACAAACATGTGAGGGTGGAGCAAATCGTAAAATTTTAGGTTACATAGTCTCTTCCACAATACTGCAGCAGCAGATCTCCCCTGTCCTGCATCGACAACACTAAACCCAAGTGTGGAGAGAAGTCTGTCTGTCCACAGACAAGCTGACACTGATTACAGCTCATGTTCTGTAGCCAGTGGGACTGTTTGAATGATTTTTGTCAGGGATAGAATATCCACTGTACTACAGGCTTCATTAGCTGTTTGTGTTTGTCAGCCTGTCACTGATTTGCTCACCTGTCGAGTCGGTGGAACTTATCGTACTATAAAAGAAGAAGCTGAAATGACTAACTTCTATAGGTGAGGTATTGATAGATTTTTCTTGTCATCATTCAGCGCTACTACAAAGAAATACCAAGGAGGTATCAAATGTGTTTGTAAAATATTAAGAAAAAGTACAATATATAACACTTTTGACATGAAACCCTTGCAGGAAGCCATAAATGCAATGCTGCAGTCAGTGAGCCTGCTGAAGAAATCCATCTGCACCATGACTCTGCCCATGATCAACACGTCCTCCATCAACCCCCTCACCTTCGCTCTGGTCACGTTCTGCAAGTCCAACGACACGCTGCTCGAAGTTTCTCTCATCACATTCAACAAGGTGTGTGTGTTTTCCGACCTTTATCCAGGGACAGTCCACTGAACACCATGGAACACCAGCAGCAGCAGCTTGCTTCACACTCAACACAAATATACTCATTCACACCTCATTACTGCCCTGTGCCACCTCTTAATGGCATGATATTGAGTTGAATGACAGCAGCGACCCAAAAAGATATAAGCTGAAGAAAGAAACCTTGTATTTTTTCAGAAATTGGCCCTTTGCTCAACTTAACCATTAAAGGAATACTCAAAGTTTTGGGCAAAATACCTCACTCTATACTAATAGAGTGAGGCAAGATGTCTGATACCATTTTCACCTGTACGTCCACCGGCTTGGTTCCTATTGGTAGCATTTTGTGTTATCGCGTCGCATATGTCACAGTAATGAAATACATCTTGGATTTTTTTTAAGTTAGATGGAAGGAGCTATAACAATAACTACCACCATCTATAGTTCCTATCATCTAACTTCCCCTAAAACAACATGAAATCCAACACACACTTTGTTGAATGATAGCAGTTTCATGCTAACTTTAGCATGCACTATGTTGAGTAACATTTGGCCACTAGCATCATATCAAAAGTGAGAAAATCTAAGTGTGTATCTCTAAAGCTAAATGATAAGCAGTCTGACTTGTGGTGCCATGCAGTTTCATTATGTATTCCTTAAGGTGCCCTTAAGGGTCAGGGGAACATCACTGGTACTTGTTCAGAGAATGGAAAGTATTACTCAGTTAGTAATCCCAGCCCACATTATTGCAGCCGGTTTGGAGAAATGAAACTGATGATCTTTTGGCCACCAGCCCAGTTCTCTACCCGCTTCACTACAACTGTCCTCGTGAGATGTGCATGTGATCCTGTGGCTGCATACTTGTCCTGTTGTCTTAACAGTCCAGGTGTTGTTGCAGTCACGTTTGCTGTGTTGACTCTGACCTCAATACATGAAACTCAGAGCTTCCTGCCTCATGAATTTTTTTAAATTTCTCACATCTCTGGACAGAATGTTTTTGACCTTTAGCCTTCATCAGTGTATAAATAAAACCATTTTATACCTAGAACATACAGGTTTCATGCAGGTGTTTCCCCTAATTTATAAATGGCTCAACATCATTTTGTGTCTGAACTTACTTTGCCTTGGTTGTCAGTTGCTGATGGAGCTAATGATGAAAAACCCCAACGACTTGGTGGGGGCGGCTGGGATGCTGGTGATGCTGTACGAGCAGCTGCAAAATGAGACTGCGCTCTGGGAAAGCTTCCTGACAATTCCCCAGATCCTCTCTCCCACCTCTCTGGACCAAGCACTGGGCGACAGCGCGGCGCTGCTCACCAACATACAAGGGTAATGAACTCTCTGTGAAAAGAAAAAAACAACAAAAAAATAGAACACAGAGCAGAGAGAAAGGGTGGGTGGCAGCCTGCTTGCTGAGGAATGCAAGAGATGGAATCAGGCAGAATCATGCAGGAAAACCAGTTTGAAAAAGTTGTTTGGTGACTAGGGTTACACTGATTTATTGGTTTCAAGATATTGGAAATGCCTGTATGTTGGCCAGTATGTTTCAACTCCAAGTACAGTAAGAGTCTGGAAAACCTGCAGTGAAATTGCACTCACTTTGCACATTTTGTTTATTCATTTAGTTGCTTCTTTGTTTTTATTATTATCCAACAACTGAGTAGATCAATTTGGTCATATAAATACAGATGCTTGTTCCTAAACTGAAATATGTTGAATAGTTCTTATTCTAAGGTTTTATTGTTTTTTCTCTCTTTCATATTCTCTTTTGTTTAACTGTTAAACACACAGCATTGCATTTGATGACACGAAATGTACTGTATAAATAAAGTTTTATTGATTGCTTGATGGGCTGATATTGGACATTAGCAGGAAATTTCAACAATTTGCAACATCTGTCCAAAAATATCAGCAGATTTTGGCCTTAAAAAGTCATTCTGGACCCAAATGTAGTGGAGATGAAGGGATAGAGAAGGGCATATTAAGCGCACGTGTGTTTGCCTGTGCATTGGTGCATTCAGATGTCTAATGCATTGTCTGTCTCATTATGAGCCTTAACTGTTTTTTTCCCACTGGTCTCCCCAGCGCTTTGCACATGATCCAGACAAATTTACCAGAAGCCAACGCCTCGATCTCCATGGTGAATCCGCTGGTGGCTGCAGCCATCAACCTGATCCACTACGTTCAGAAGTGGCCCGGCAGAGGTACAGATCGAGATGGAAAAACAAAAACACTGCAGCCAATTCAGCAAATAGGCCAGTTATTACATGACTTATCTGACCCAACCCTGCCATTTTAGTGCCACAGAAAGGAATGACAACCAGTTTTAATCTCAAATCAGCATTGGACAAATACCAAAGAGTCTCAGGTGTCACAGTCTTCTGTTGATATGCCGGTGCAGCGTGCTGTCTGATTGTTTGATTTGATTCTGCCTAGATGTCTACATCGGCCTTGGAGACGTTGTCACGTTGCAGAATGACTCAGTGAGTGAAGCGGTCAGACAAGTTCTGCAGGTGGTCAGGATACCACTACACAAGGTACGTGCTGTCCACAGTCTTTAAATATCCCAACATACATCAATGATGCAGGCACGCCGGGCCGTCATGTTGTTTCTGATGTGACGTGTCACAGAATATAACATAAGTAAGAAGTGAGTCATTGGCAAACTATGGAAAACAATTGTCCTTATACCTTCTGTTTTCACCGTCATTTAGGTATTTCATACTTCTGTGTGGTAAAATTTGTCTCCTCTGCTGCTGTCAAACCGGCCATGCCCCTCTCTGTAGTCCAGGTTTTCATTAGATTTATTATATAATTAGAATAATTATCAGTTCTTACCGAGAAGTGGACGCAGCAGAGATATATCACCATGCAGATGGAAACACACAAACCTTTCCAAAATAGGCAATCATGAGGTGAACACAGCATCACCAAAATTACTCCAAAATAGGAATGTAATACCGTAAACAAGACGTGGTATTGAGATAGGAAAAGAGAAAAATTAAGGACAATAGGAATGACAAGGGAATAAGTCTAGCAATTGATCCATTCCCAGTCCCATTTGCACCCACTCACGAGCTGCATGTGAACATTTGTTATGTAATAGTTGAGGCTATACAATTTCCATCTCAGCAGTGGTATATTCTTCTCTCAGTTGTGGTTTTGCACAAAACAAAATGAAGTTTGAATTTCACCTAAAAGAGCAGCGCAACAACCGTTCAGCCTTCTGGGATTTTGCATGGTGCTGCCTTTAATTGTGCGAGCAAAGCAGAGACAGCTTTGTGACAGTTTTAATTGTAGAGCTGCTCCTTTACAAAAGTCACTATACCCGGATGTTTCTCAGGAGGCTAAATCTAAATTCATGGAGCAAAAACAAATTTGAATCAGAAAAAAAAAAAATTCAAATTATTATTAAAGGTTAAAATTGATGATAATCCCATTCAAACTCATGTCATTATATTCGATTTTAGTTTGTACCTTATGAATACATTTTTTTATTCATACACTGAACAAATCCATTTTCTTAAAATACTTGAGTTACGTCTGAAGACATCAGACTCAGGAAAAGTAGAAAAGCATATTAAATGTGTGTAACTCAGATGCAGTTGATTGTCTTTTTTATACCACATACTGTACTAGAGAAGAGAAACTGCTTCCTTTCAGGTATAATGTTGCACTCTCAATAACAAGCATGATAAACCTTTGCTCATGCATAACTCTCTTGCCCTGCAGGCTGTCTTCCTCACCCTGGACAAAGACATGATCCGCTCCTATGTGTGTAATGAGAGCAGCAACTCGATGTTGCTAACGGCGGCATGCCTTACAGAGACTGTGGACATGTTACTGAGCTGGATCAGCCCGGACAAGGTGGCCAAGCAGGTACAGTATGCAAGAATGATCGCAATGTTTTGATCATCAACAAAGAGGCTCACAGACAACAACAGTCAGCAGAGTCCTGTGATGATGTGGGAGTGTGACGCCTTTGCCGAACATTTTTCTTCCATTTCTGCTGCCTACATCTGCGTCACACTATTTGTTTCTTATCTCTCTTACTGCCTCACCCTTTCTCATGCTATCTCTTTCTCAGTAATTCTCTTTATTCCTTTCTCTTTCTCTTTTTCTTTCCTCTCCATCCTTTTCTAACACCGCCTCCACAAGTAATGAGACTCGGAGGTGCACCAAACAATTAGCCTCCAACGTGAGAAACATGTTGGCCATAGCAACAAACAGGTGATGATGATGATTGGACTGCAACTCCCAGGTCGCACCTGGGCACCAAAACCCCAGGGATACTCAATTAGTCTTGCTACTAAGCTAGAGTGGTTTTTGTGAGATAATTACCATTCAGCAGCTGTTAGCTAACACGCTTATACATCTGTGTTCTCACGCATACTGAGTACCTCATGCACTAACATAGAGCTTTAAAGTCACACTGAAATGACTAAAACTTTTTTTTTTGCCTTTCAGCTCATTTATATCAAAATCTCATTATTTTTACTTCCTGGAAAATTCATTGCAATTTTAATATTAGCTTGACTGCATAATGGTCTAGACTAGTAGAATTAGACTGGACAATAGACTGCATGAAGTCAGACAACTCACTTACTGATTCTGACCTAGTGTGTTTATATCAATTCCATATGGACCTGATTAATGATCACTTTATTTGAATGTGATTGTGTACTAAAAACACAGATTATGTAAGATGGATTCACATTGCATGATTTGAAATTAACCAATCAGATTCTCTCCATTCCTTCTCTGCCCCTCCCTTCCTCTTTCTTACGGTAACTGTGTTTGTTCCCAGGCCCTCCTGGCATGGAGTAAGCACGTCGCTGCACGTGATGTGACTGCTGCTAAAGAGCTGCTGGACGTTCTGATGGGACTTCCAGACCCAGGAGGCCAAGGAGGTGCCAATAACAGGCGGGCCCGGCGCAGCGTCGACATGCAACCACTGAACATCGAGGAGGAGCTGTGAGGACGACACTATTTTTTTCTCTGTACCTAAGCAACATGTCAATTGCCAAGCAAATGTTGCCTAAACTTTTTGAAATGTCACAAAAATATAAAATGAAATTTAACTTTAATTTGGTACCTCCTGTCACCTCTCTGTCACACTCTATCTGCATAGACCCCTGAAATTACACTGCAATTTTTTTTTTTTTTAAACAAGTAAAAAAAAATCATCTGCTAGTGGGATGAGATAATCCCACTTGGTTCCAATGCAGTTTCACTTGGTTCAAGATTTTGGGGAACAAGTATAAATATGTTGAAACAAGTTAGAATAAGGCAGATCAGCCCACTAGGATCAAGAAAATGGCACTTGATTCTTGATGATGATGCTGAATGAAAACAAGTTGATTAGCATTGGAAACAAGGGGGATTTTTTCATTTTGCTGGTTGATATTTTCACTTGATTTAAATTTTAAAAAAGTGAGGCAAAAATGTTTCATATACTATATGCATATTTAATGAGAGGTGAAAGACCCAGTTTTTCTCTTTGACGTCGGATGTAATGTGCATGAACATGTAATCTGCTTTCCACTGAGTCTGGTCTTACGTGTGTCCCATGCTTCGACAGGTTTTTGGGGGTCGGCCAAGTGGTGCTGGAAATTCTGCAAAGTGTCCCACAGCTGGTTGATGTCCAGATGTTACTCAACACAGGCTTCAGTTCCATGCAGGCAGCCAGTCTGACCCTGGACACTGCAGAGGGTAAGACATTCAATCATCCTGCTGTTTGTATTTGTATTAAAACTTAGATATCCAAAAAAAATCCTCTGAATACCTCTGTTAGAATCTGCTATTGGTGACATACCTTGAATTTCCCAGAGGTATAAAGTAACTAAGTGCATATTCAAGTCTGATTTTGAAGTACTGGCACTTTAATTTTAATGAGGCTTTCTACTTTTCCTGCACTACAGTTCCTTTGCATAAGAAGCTTTTCCATGCAAAACATCAAATGTGATGCATTGTTAGAGTGTAAACTAGCCAACAGTATATGGAGCAGTTAGAGCCTCAACATTCAAATACTTCTTACAGGTTAATGCATCAATAATTTAACACTCTGAAAGGAACCATTCTTCACTATGACTGTAACTTTTTATACTTAAATGCATTATATTGCTAATACTTCTATACTTTGTCTCAAGTAACATTTTGAAGCTACAGTGGAGTTTGATATCAGAAAATGTTTCAGCAGTCTAAAGCAGCAATTAGAAACATCAGGTTTTTGGTGTCAGTCCCTAAAAATTAAAAAAAAAAAAAATAGCTGCTCGCAACAGTGGTCTCAACATACTAGAATGCATTTGCAGCCACCATATATGTTAATTGATGTGTACAACTCTTACATTGCATTTGTTTGTTTTTTTTTTGTTTGTTTTTTTGTTTTTTTGGACTGGAAAAATTACTGCTTTAATTTCACTTTAGCTGTTGTTCTCGTGTAGCTCACTGCTGCATGCAACAAGGTCATTTCCCTTTTCTGGGGTCTGTAGTAAACAGTAAAAATCACATATTTCATTTCTTCACAAAATAACTCCACTGAACTGAACATCACAAATTGATTTTAGAGTATAAAAGTGTCTGACAGTGGATTTTTTCCCTCTATGACTGGTGAAAATGTAATTATGCATTACACAGCCTGAGGCTTAAACCGGAGTTTTAACACTGAATGTGGCTGAGGTCCGATGACTTGGCTTCATCTGAGTTATACTTGTTTTGTCTTCCATTCTCTCTCTTTTTTGCAGACACAATAAACAATGTGTTGAAAGATGCCAATCAGCTCCAAAACACCTTCATTATGTTATCAACAAACCAGTCTCAAGCAGGAATTTGGATTGGCCGTCTCCTGGAGAGTGTGATGGAAGTGGTTATGAAGGTAAGCCTAGCAAATGGCAGTAGTTCCTTCTGTTTACATTTTGGATCACGAGCCTTTGGGCATTATATCGGCTGAACATCTGTCCATCATAATGTCAACCTTTTCCTCCGTTTCACTAGAACCTGACACAAGAAGAGCCTTTAAAATGTGACGATATCCTGGCTTCCTTCGAGTGGCTCCTGTCCTCTGAGAGCGTGAGCATCGAGGTGTGGAGGTCCATGATCTGCCAAAACAGTGTAAACCTGCAGGAGGCTCTGCAGGTGGACTGGCTGCAAGTGATTCAGAAGGTGAAGGCCAGACGTTAATACTGAGGATACAGCACACAACTTAAATCATGATTAAAAAAACACTTAAAGAGCACAAATTGCACACTACTAGACTTGTCTCTTGAAAATAAACTGAACTTAAAACAAGCAAATTCACACACAAGAACACAACACTGTTCAGGTTATACAGGCACTCGTGTTCCTGCCACCATTCAATGAACTTTTCTTCCATTTCTGTTGTCTAACGTGCCCACAGATTGCTCCCTTATCTGTCTGCAATTTTTTCTCCCCTATTTCCTGTAATTATTTTCTCTCCCTCTCACTTTTCATTGTCTATTTATAAAAATCAGACATATTTGATTGTAGCAGCTCTGA
Organism: Holocentrus rufus; assembly: GCA_900302615.1. Taxonomy (NCBI): domain Eukaryota; kingdom Metazoa; phylum Chordata; class Actinopteri; order Holocentriformes; family Holocentridae; genus Holocentrus; species Holocentrus rufus. The sequence goes on from OMLF01054602.1 coordinate 10,716, forward strand.
CTCACATGAAATCAGATTGAGAAGGAAGAGACGAGAGCCTGTTTCCGTCACGCACTTTATGATTTTCAGTGCCAACCGTCCACTTCAACTGCCCCAAAATCTGCAGGCCAGCCAATCGGAACAAACTTGATTGTGAATCCTGGCTAAATTAACAAAAACCTGGTCTGTCTGCATGGAAGCATGTTTGCTCAGCTACTCTGAAGTTCAGGTTGCAGCCTGACCATCTCATTCATAGGAACCTGAAATACAAATTTTGATTCCAGCCATCCTGCATGTCCTGAGTGAATGAATAAAACCATGAAACAGCCGATCCTTCACAAAGAAACACTTGTGATGTCATTTATCCAGCAAGTGTCAGTTTACCAATTTCCCAGCTATTCTTAAATTTGCTCTTGGCCTCTGTTTTGGCCTGATAAAATGATGATAAAATACACTGTAAATTGTAAAATCGGTTTGCCCAGATTCCATATCAGAGGAAAATGTTCAGTTATCAAGAGTTAAAAATCTATTTGAGCCTCAGTTGATCATTTATGGTTTAGTTTATTTAAGAAACATCGCCTGAGAAACTTTCCAGATATTTTCATAAATTCATGACGAGCAGACTGTACAGATTCGGTATCTTCTGGTGAATTCTGGTGAATTTGTCTCAGTTTAACATATAATTGTGATCATACATCATGCACCCTCTCACCCATAGCATGTCTTCTTGATTTACAGCTGGGAATGTGTGGATTGTGCTTTACCTCGTCTCTTATTCTGTTTCCCCAGATACAGGAAATAAGCAACACCACGCAAGGCCAAGCGGACTTTAATGTGACCCTTCCCATGATCCTCTCTGAGTGGCACATGCTATATAATAAGTCTCAACAGTTCGGAGTACATTTGGAGAGAGTGGGCCATGTGCTGGGAACAAACTACTGGATGAACTGGATACCAGGGAACAGCACTTCCAATGTGACTGAGATGCTTCAACAAAGGTCTTGTCTAAACTCCGGGTCGTAGTCGCAGGGTTTCATTCAAAAGTGCTCTACAGTCCATCTGATTTTGACTGAAAGAAAATCTTGTGTCCTGATGTTCATCAATCAGTATTACATGAAAATACAGATCTTTGTGTTGCTGTTATTATTATATATATTATTTTTATTCCACTCTCAACAAATATTCTGTAGCTACAAGAGAAAAAGTGTTGATATCTTGGTTTTGACTCTTCAATAGTCGAGCTTTGCTTTTTACATACAGGGTTTGAGGTTTCTCTGCCAACAGCAAATTTCAGTGAAAACCTTGATTGAAAATTGATTTTGGTCTAGGTTGGACAAGGCCGTGCTGTCGGCCCGTCTTTCTGAATGCTGAAATTGATTGAAATAAAGCCTACGGGTGAATGTGAGGGAATTTAGGACCAATTTTCTTCCATGAAATGTTGTAGATAATGAACACGATGTCTCGTCTTGCATTGTGTCTGTCACCATTTAATTTTAACAGTGGCTTTGTTTTGGCTTTCAGTGTTCTCCTGGCCTTGACGAGTTCTGGAGAAAAACTTGAGAGGAGCGAGCTGTGGCCGCAGATGAAAGACTATTTCCACATGTTGCACTGGATCATGATGTACAGGCCTGGTGTCACTACTCAGCCACCAAACTGTGAGTCCCAGTTTACTGTAGTACCTTATACTCAGGTTGGGTAGTAACAGATTACATGTAATCAGGATTATGTAATCAGATTACAAAAATAAGTATAATTAATTAGAATTATACTCACACCAGATTATATTTGAAAAAAAAATGTAATTAGATTATGGTCACATTGTCAGTGATTAATTAATTACATTTTAATTACATCACTATAAGATATGACAATTTAAAAAATATGAATAATTTCATGAGTACAAAACTAAAACTTATGCAAAACAAACAGCATCCCACATGTTGTAACATACACACAGTACACTTGTAGTTTTTGTCAGTACTGTTTTTGTCAGGGTGCTTTGCTTGGACCAACTGTAACTGCTGAATATGCATTTTTGTGATGTTTAAAGGGAAAGAATATTTGTAGAATTTAATTTTTTTGTGACTACGTCCATTCTTTCAGTATAAGGTGTGATATTTTCAGTGTTGTATTTTGAAGTAAACCATAGGAATTCAAAAGTATTCAGATTACATTACATGTTTTTGTAATACAATGGATTACATTACTAATTACAAAAATGGCCATGTAATTTATATCCCTTAACTGACTACATTTCAAAGTAATCTGACCCTTGCTTACATGTGTCTACTGTGAGTGTCTCTTAAATCACAACGTGCAGAGTGCAGAATGGGTGCTGCTGTTACTGCGATCCATTTTTAACATTCCTTTCATCCATCAGAGTGAAGTCCAGAGTGAAAACGAGGCTAAGGAAATTTTCCCACTTTTTCCCCACACACAAATTTTTAGTTACCTGAACTCCATCTGCCTTAACTCATTGCAGCTGAAGAGGAATATAAATATTGTTTCTCATTTTGATGCAAAAAACAAAACAAACAAAAAAAAAACTTCTGAATTAGAGGAATTTTCCTCTGTTAGCAACAAATAATGAGGGCCTGCTAGCATAGT
>OMLF01054606.1:0-10378 GCA_900302615.1 Holocentrus rufus
CCTCCATCTTTTTCTCCTCTCTTTTCAGCAGCACAGGGCCTCCGTCCCTCGCTCTGCCTCATGCTCTTGCACACTCATGCACATCAAGGTTAAAGCTGTCTATTTTAACTTAACTGTGGGGGTCTGTGTGTCTAAGTGCATCTTTGTTCAATGACATCTCTGCCATTCAAGCAGGCCTGGGCACAGGAGAGCATCGGCGGCGGCGGCCGGAAATGACTATGCAGTCTTGGGCAAGAGCATTCATGTCTTTGTATGTACCGCATGAGTGTCTTTCATGCTCGGCTGTCGGAACTTTTTCCTGCGTGAAAGGAAAGTTTTCAGAAAACTCCTGGAAGATGTGTGTGTGTGTGTTTGAATACAAAGGATTAGTGCAAATGAAAAGGGAAGGCTAGCTCTTGGAGGAAGCTGCATACGACTTTATGTATGGGTGTGTGTGTGTGCACAGTGATGTCAGTGTGTGAGACGTGCATGAGTAGTCATCTCATGCTGAGCTATCACAGAAGTCCCTCATTCCCAATTAAAAATTAAAAAAACAAAACAAAATATCTGCATATATCCCTACTGAAGACTGTGATATACACAGCTGGTTTTGACTACTGCTGACAAAACATATTTACTGTAAGCCACTTTGGACAAAACTGTCTAAAAGCTAAACGACATAATACTGCCGAGTGATGTGGCCTTCACAGCACAAACACCGTGCTTTATTTACCACCGTCTCTAATCTGTAAAAGACTGAGAGATGCCGAGTCCAAACACAGGACGAATGAATTTACAGGCGATGTGTTATCGTCAACCTCTGCCGCAACTTAAGCTGTTTGTTTATGTGTATTAAAATGCAGCCCGTGTATCATTCACTGTAAAGACACTAAATAACAAGGCTTAAAAAAAAAAAAAAAGACCCAGAAGGACAAGAGGCAGTGAAAACAGCCACTGAAAAATAAATGAAGAAGCACTTCCATTATGCACCTCACTGTTCCATAATCCACAAATAAATTCATGGAATAAAAACGATTAGATTTTCAATATTTAATGACACTGAAGAGGAAAAAAAAAAGCCAAACAAACCAAAACACAAAGAGATTCATCGCCTTTTTGAGATCAAGTGTGACTATTCTAGTATTTGAGTGCTTGAGATTAAAGTAATTCTTCAAGTAATGCACACTTAACGATGCTAAAATTGATGCTCTTGTAGTAAAATGGACGGTGACTCACAGATGCTTGTGTGTGTGTGTGTGTGTGTTACCTGTCTGTCTTTGAGGACAGCCTGCGTTCTGTAGAGGAGCAGGAGGCGGACGTCGCTGTCTCGGAGGCTGAAGTTGCTCTCCAGGATCTGCAGCACGGCGATCCGAGGCCGCACCGGCAGCGCTGCATCGCCGCAGAACGGACGCAGCCACGCCAGCAGGTCATCTGATGTCACCTCGCCGTCGCTGACACGGGGGGGGGAGAGAGAGAGAGAGAGAGAGAGTGAGAGGTAACGGTTTCAATTCAAACAATTTGGCTCACCTGTCGCCCGGCTGGTAAACAACATAAATTTGTCTGACAAGATTCTTTTTGCATCTGCTGAAATGATTTGCATTTTTCAAAGAAATATGTCACACTACCCATTTTCAGCCCTATTTTGCGTGCAGAATCAGGTTCTGTGCGAAGCATTAAGTGAGGAGACGGGCAGATTTATAGTTTCAATTTAAAACTTGTTCGCTTACTTATTCAAAGGATTTTTTTTTTTTTTTTTTGTCTTCTCTTGCAATTTTTTTTTATGGCCGCACACCTGCTATGTGTCACCGCGCTGTGATCATGCTGATCAATCAAGAGAAACACAGTTTAGATGCTGCTGCTTTGGGTGAAGTCAGAGGAGCAGGCGGCCAATCAGCAAAAGACAAACTTTATCAGCACTTAGGGTGTTAATTTCAGACTCTGCATCGAGCTGAAAAGACACAGAGTGAGGAGGCAGAGAGCAACTTTGTGATTTATGTATAGTGGAAAAATAAAAACAATATGTGTGTACGTGTACATATTAGGGATGTGCAGGACTGGACTGCATTCAAGGAAAAAAGAAGGCTATATAAAGGCCACTTTTAATTATTTTGTTCCCATGTTTTATTGATATCATTAAAAGTCCTCGTTTCACTCACAATAAAACCCGGCCTTGATGTAGCCTTCTTTATCCCTCGAAAACCACTGTGGCCTCTGTAATGATATCACATTAATGCCTGAAAAATGCTGCACTTTTCACAAACATTTGCTTATCAGTATATTTGACCAAACCTTCCAAATGGTTATTACTGAACATGCAGTTTTGTTCCAAACATGTTAGACCTGAGGCTGGCTTCACATGGTGCAACCGAAATGCAACTTCAGCTCCATGCAACTTGGAGTTCCAGGCGAACCGTCCAATTAAAATATGAATTTGGCTTGCATCATCACTTGGAATGTTCCATATGGGTTTGTTGACATGGCAACAGGAAAAGCTTCATCTGCAACCTGCAACTGATTGCATGGAAGTTGCACTGTGTGAAGCCAGTCTGAGGTTGAAGTGGGACCTGGTTCTTGAAAAATAAATTAATTTTAGACTAGTCGTGCAGTCGTTTACCAAACTTCCATTTAAACATCAGTGAAATAAATCAAAAAGAGTTCAGACTTGGATTAAGGGTTAGTGCCAGAATTAGGATTAAGTTTTTGTTTGAATGTGGTGATGAGGGTTCAATTTGGGATTAGGGGTTAAGGAATTAATGTAGCTAATCAAGCTTTACAAGTACAGTAAGGCAAGTGTGTGTGTGTGTGTGTGCGCGCGTGTGTGCTTGTAACCTACCCACTCTGCACGTTGTTGTGCACAGCGGTCACCATGGCCTCCAGGACACTGAGGGGTTGTGGGTAATTTGTCAGAGCATCTGGGTCTCCACTGGATGAAAAAAAAAACAAAACAAAACAAAAAAAAAATGCACCAATACAATCATCTTACACAATCCACTAATTAGGATAAGACTTTCAAATTACCACAATGTCCAGGGACAACAACTGAGCGGAAATCAAAGGGTTTCTTTTCAGGGACAGCGTGCAGTTAAAAACATCTCTGGCAGTGATTAAATAATTTTTTGAAGCAGATGCAGCTTTGTAAAAGATAATTGCCGTAAAATTATTTAAAAACCCAGAGACATGAACCAAGTGAAAAAACATTTAAATCATCTCCAGCGTTCCGTCTGCACGGGCCCGACGAGTGTGTTAGTGAAACTCACCCCTATAAAATATTTTAATCACTTGGGGTTAATAAAAGATGTTTCTCTGTTTCAAATAAGGTTGGAATGAGGCGGGATTACAGGCAGCAAATAGTAAGTGTACTTAAAAGGTGTTTTTCATATGTGATCCTTCTGCAGAGTCATTAGTATATTTCCTGGCACGGTTGTGTTTTCTGCTGCAGTGTGTGTGTGTGTGTGTGTGTGTGTCGCCAGAGGAGGGCCATTTTTCACAGAGACAGAGAGGGGGAAAAAAAAGGTAATTTCCCCTGACTCAACTCCACTTTGCTGCAGGGCTCATGTGTACACACACACACACACACACACACACATACACACACGTGCACACGCGCACGTACAAACACACACGTGCACATGCACCCAACATACAAATGATCTGGCAAGAGGTGGAAAGACGACACAGCATTTTTACATTGCATTTTACCATTCACATTTTCTCTTCCAAGCACACACAACACAACACAATACCGCACACACACACACACACACATACACACACACACACATACACACTAATAGAGAGTAGTTATGACAGATACAAAAGATGGCCATTAGTGTGAGGCTCAGGTATGCCTGCTGCACCGGAGTGAAGGCTTAGAAAGAGCCAAAAACAAGACTGGCTCATTCATATCTGCCAAACACAATGCTTCCAGAAAGCCCTGCAACAACTGACACACACACACACACACACACGCACACACACACATACACACAAACAGCCGAAGAGTCACACCACCATACAAAAAGCATATTCATATGCAAGAACAGTGAGTGACACATTCACAGAAAAGAAAAACTCCAATGAATACATAAGCCTGCACACACACACACACACACACACACATGCACAATACACACACACACATGAAGGCTTTGTGAGCATGTTGGTGTGGGAGTGGAGTGAGATCTAGAGGGGAACAGCTGTATCAGGCTGCATTAATTATAAACAGATAATGAGAAAAGGGAAGAGTGTGTGCACAGGATAAAGTGTGTGTGTGTGTGTGTGTGTTCACGTGGGATCGTGCACACACGCATCTGCTGGTGTGTGTGTGAGTATGTGTGTGGATGCAGGTGCCATCTATGTGCACCATGCACCATTGAGCAGCCATAAAGGAGCAGGAAATGAGGCAGGAACATAATCAAGGCGATTGGCTCCCATTTATCAAGCCAATCAGACGGCTCGGTCATAATCCGGCCTTTCTCATTGGCCTGTCAGTATCAGCGCACGGAGGTTCCTCGGGCAAAAACGGACATCATCAAAAGAAAAAAAATGAAAATAAGGCTTCATATCTCTCTTTACATGAAAGCAAAAACAACTTCCTCCAATATGTTTAGCTCCCTTTTCCTCTGTTCTTCGTAAGACGTTTCATCAAAGAACATCAAAAAATCAAAGCCCGATGCTGCACATCCAGTTTGTTGTTTTTTTTTGGGGATGTCAAGTTGTGTAATATCCCGGCGTTCCGGCGAAAGGCCCTCAAAACCAGGAGGCTCCGCGGAAGACGCCGGGGTGAATCATCTCGCCTCTTTCTTTTCAAAACGCAGGAAGCTGGAAGATGCTGATCAAAACTCCGCGAGCCCGACGCCCAATGTAGACACCACTCACCACTTCAGGCATTTGTTTTGACGCGGCCCCTCCCCCGCCGCACACGGAGCCCGGGTGGACCAATATACACCACATTTTCAGATAACAACCAAAGGGGATCAGGTAGGTGGTGTGTTGGGGTGGTGCTGTGCTTGTTCAGTTTTGGAATAGACACCACAAAGCCTATATCTGGGGTGGGTGGGAAAATAAAAATACAAAACACACCCGTCTACCCTTAATCCTACTTGTTATAAAACGTACACATGTATGTAATGTGACAAGACAGGTATGGAGGAGAATGTGTGGAAGGTAATGTGCTTTGACAGAGTGCAACAGTGAATGGGGAAAGACATCGAAATGAAGGCAAAAGGGAATTACATGTACGAGCCTGACAACTTGATTTTCCTCCTGCTTTTGTGTGTGTGTGTGTGTGTGTATGACAGGACTTGGCTGTGCTCCGGCATTAGGGTTTGTGTTGTGTTTGCTGGGGCTGTGTGTGGGCGTTTTGCTGCCCACACAACTGGGCGTGAGAGAAAGAGAGAGAGAGAGAGAGCGGATAATACCTGAGTGCGGACACCACTCTCTCCACCGCGTCGTGTAGTACAGTTTTGACGGACAGGTCCAGGGGTCCCACAGCCACGTGCAGCAGCTCTCTAATTCGCTCCAGCGGCTGCCCATCTGTTGCCATGGTGACGGCCAGCTCGTGTACTTTTGACCTCTCGGAGCGGGACAAATCATAGACTTGACTGTAACCCCTCAACTGCTCCTGGGGAAAAAAAAACACAGACAGGAACACAATCAGGGAAGGTAGTTTGTGTGTTTGTTGTGCTGCCAACAAGTCTGACCTGACAGGAGAGAGAGAGAGAGAAGAAGAAGAAAATCATAATAATCAAAGAGGAGAAGAGAAAGGGACCCAGAAGGGGGAAAAAAAGGGAGAAATGGTAGAAAAAAAAAAGAATGGAGGACACAAAAGGAGAGTGGAGGCAGAGAAGTGGCAGTAAAGGGGGTGTAAAGTTTGGCGAGTAAAGTTTGCTGTTGAGCGCCGTGTTCTCTCCAGGTATTAACCCCGAGGGCGGCACTGGTCTGAGCCGGCTCACCCCCTCTATTGTCCTCCTCCGCTTTGCTTGTTTTTCTCTCTTCTAATAAAAAAGGGCTGAGAGTCTGAGGCTGGGATGTCAGACATGGTATTTGTTTGTTTGTGTGTGTGTGTGTCACGATGTGTGTGCGCTGCCTGCACTGGATGTGTGTAAACAATACCCAGTGTTTCTTCTACTATTAAAGAACGCGACTGGCGTGGAGGAGGGAAAAAAACAATTATCTCCCATCAATCAAGGCTGCTCCCAGACTCATTTTCCAGTGATTCCCGTGCACTTTTCTGATGCACGCACTGGCCTGTGCATTGGAAAAAAAAAAAATCACAAATCTATTCAAATTCATAACGGGCAATTAGATGCAAACAAGTCGCTCCACTCTCAATATATAGTTATTCTGCACTGAAGTGGTTATAGTACCTGGTGCTTTTTATATAGATATTTTATACTTTTTTATTTTCTATGCAACACAATTGCAGTTGATAATATCAAAATGTAGCCAACATCCAATTCTCCATCATTTGGAGCAATTTCTCTCATGCACTTGGAGGGAAAACATTCTCCAACTGGACTGAAAGGAACAAGCTGCAGGTAAATATAAAAGCATTTTGCATCAAAAGTGCATCAATCCCAAATAAATCAGATTCATATTCGGATAGTTCAGCTTTCTGCCTTATATCTATTATTATATCTTATCTTACATCTTAGCCCTGATCTTGATAATGCAATTTTGTTGGGGGAAAAAAAAATAAGTCCTTAAGCCCTGGACAGACACAAAGTGTGCCTTTTGATGTGCAGCAGATGACATCATGATGACACACCGCACGCAGGAGATGTGAACAACAAAGAGAGGCCACAAACAGACGATCAACTGGTCACTGCTGCAGCTCAGGGACGCTGTTTTGATGGCGTGTTCCTCGCACACACACTCCGAAATTGACCAGAGCTTTGAGCTGAGGCTGGAAGCTGCGTCAAACCTCAAACTTTTTTGCAGCCACTGAGAACAATAGGTGCATATACGTTGCTGCAAGCACAAGCTTTCTATCTATCATCTATCCGAGGCTTTAGAGCTGATTTAACTGGAGTACCTCGCTACTGCTGCATCATATTATCTAATATTTACTTTAGCTAGTCAAGCTTTTTTTTTTGGCTGCATTTTGTGCCTAGTAAACAAGAAACAGCTCAACCTGGCGATTTTGCTGGCCATTACGGGGCCTAATGCCGCCTGTTTTAACACCGCACAGCATTTCATTCAGTCCACTTGATGTCAAAGGAAGGATTTACTGCGAAACGATCAACTTCTGACTCTATTATTTGTCCACAACAAAACCGGAGGCCCATTTCGATCCTCCCACAGCTGTTCTTCAATCACTGGCCCACGCTGAAAAACACCGCACTGTACTATACGGTATATAGTATCTGCAGTGTGTAATTTGCTATCCTCATCGCGGGTCAAGGCGCCTGTGGTGGATTCCTCTATGAGCCGGGATCATTACCAGCAGCTAGTCAGGTACACTTGATAAATGACTACTGTATAGCCAAACGGAGCCTACAGGGCTTTTTCTATCTATCTTTCTCTACCTATCTGCCCTTTCCTGTTTCTTATTTCCTCTTTATCTATCTCCAAGGAGACAATTGCTTCCAAGACCAAAAAGGAGGAGAGTTACATCGCAGAGGTGGCGGCGGATTTGTACGTGTGCATGAGCCTGTGCGTGACTTTAGCCTCCGGTTCTATCAAATGTGTTTCTAATGCTTGCATCGCCTTGCTTATTATGGAGAGTGTGTCTTTTTGGCGCAGATGAAATAAAGGCTGAATGCTATTAACTTGCACAGTGTGGGGGTCAGAAATGACCAGTTTTCATGGGTATCCTATGGTCGCATAGCAACGCTCAGCTCGCCAAATCATGATGTCCCCTCTGGTGGATCTCCACCCTCACATATATTTTGTGCGCGTACACACACACACACACACAGTCATTGAGAGGTGACAGGGGGGTAAGTCAGTGTGACTTTGCTTAATGAGATACAGCATGGTGTATATATGGCCATACGGCAGGGCTCATTTGAAACAGCAGCCCATAGATTTACATTAATATACCCTTGACTGGTCCCAGTGAGGCTGGGCAGAGCTTAGTCAAGCAAAACCACCGCAGACATATACATAATACACACTCACACACACACACACACACAAACAAGCACGCAAGAGACACACACAGACACAATCTCTGGGTCCAACCAAAGGTGACCTCTTAGGCAGGCAGGGGAATAGGATGTGTGGTGATTGAGTGAATGTGTGTGTGTGTGTGTGTGTGTGTAGGTAAATCAAAAGATCACAGCTGAAGTAATTTCATGCAAGGGACCCTGATATAAAAATATATTTTTGTTTGTGTTCAGTATTAATTTGTTTGGGCTTAAATGTCACACTTGAACTTTGGAAAAGAAAAAAAAATCACACACTTGCATGAATGCTCGGAAAAAAACAAAAAAAAACAGTATTATTTATCGTATTTATCGAAGTTTTAGGTTGAGAGGGCCTGTGTGTGGATGTGTGGGTGCACCTGTATACACTCAAAGGTACACGACCCCCAGGCACATGAAACATAAAATAAAAATCAACAATTAGCAGATCACAGGTTTCCAAACAAAAAAACATTCACATAGAGTTATACATTGAGAATTTAAATATATACACTGTGTACAATATGCACAATCCACCAGTGCATCATGAAGTCTATTTCAGAACAGAGGGGAAAAGGGAAAACGAACAGATCCTGCCCTCAAAGGGTTACCTCATCCCCCCCAAAAAAGGGCCTGACGTCAAACTGGCTTTTATCTGAGCTTTATAGATGACAGGCTCGGAGACAGACCTGCGCAGGGTTTATGAATACATCAATTCACAGGACGAGTCTTTGAATTTTACAATGGGAGCGCCGTAAGTACAAGCCAAGTTGTCTGGATGTGAAAGTTGTAACTGATGGTAACACAATCACCTCAGACCTTTACAGAAAACCTGCTGACTCCAATAAGTCCGTGGACGGGGCTTCCATCTGATCCCCCTTTAAAAAAAAAAAAAAAAAACGCCCTACCCATCAGCCACTTTAACAGGGCGAGACGTTTATGCAGGTCTGACCAAAGGTATAATGAACATGCCAGTGATTTGAGCCGGAGGTTTAAAGAGGGGGAGCTGTGCCGGGGCCTGGATTTAAAATGCAGAAATAAGCTTTGAAGGAATGTCACAGGAGGAATGTCTGTCCGAGAAAACAATCGGACTTAAAGGGAAACGTATTAATTGGACTGCTCAGTATTCTCCTCTAGGTGAGCATTTCAGAGACATGATAACCAGGCGCTGGCATAGTTTGAGTTCCAAAACCGGCTCTAATGGACGTCTTCAGCATCTCTGCCTCTCTCTTCTCCCTCGTATTTCTTGAATAATGTTTCCATTACATTCAGCGGTCTTTTTTCTGCAAGGTGCGGATCTTTTGTACATCCAAAAACCCAGACAAAAGGATGTCGACAGTCAAGGGGGGTTTTGAAATCTGATCAGTGTAATGCAGTGTCTGTGTAACCTGCGTTATTGAGCGCATCAGAAATGGAGACGAGTGAAATCCAGTGGCAGCTCGCTTAAAAAAAAAAGCTGCGAAAGGTTTGACACGTTTCAGATTTCGGGGCATTTTGAGGAGTTATTTTTTGCCATGAACAGGGGGCTGTCTGGACAAAATGTGTCTTTTTGGATTTACACGGTGAAGACAATGTCCCCAGATGGCAATAATGAAGAATATGATGTCAGGACCTTTTTTAAAATGAGGAAACCCTTTGACAGCAGGATCTGTTCATTTTACCTTTTCCCTTCTGTTTGAAAATGGGCTTAACGATGATATTTTGCCTGATGTAGATGAATAAAACAGATTTTTTGGGAGCATCCATACAAGTGTGCAGACTTCATTTGTCATTTTTCTTGCGGTCAGGCTCAGTCTGGCACCTTGTAACTATGTTTTTTTTTTTTGGAAGTGTCCCCAGACCCCAAATTGAAAACCAATGCTTTAGCACACACTGTGTTGAGGGACAGCAGGTGGCCTCATTCTAGTTTTATCCAAAGTAGAAACACAAACCATCAAGTCATAAAAAAAAGCTACATGATTTTATGATGTGTTTTGTGAATTCATAAATTTTAAAAATGGAATGTCATTATACAAACAAGCTAATGTGGCCAGACTTTATTTGTGGAACGAACTCAGGTGAGCAGCCACATATTCAGCAGTCCAAGCTGATGTGACTCACTATGTTCACAGAGAATGTGTGTGTGTGTGTGTGTTATTTTTGTATCATACTTCATGCAAATTTCACCAGTCTCCCACACAAAGCTGGCAGACTTATTCACAGAGACCCACCGCGTTTTTACTCATCTTCTCACTTCTGAGATATCAGTCGCTGCCTACTATCACTCAACA